>JAJGRW010001025.1:133239-193048 GCA_025461045.1 Carex parvula | reverse complement strand
TAAGCGGGAGTGAAGCAATAGTTGAAGCTTTAAATTACTCAATGTTTGTCACTTGTTAATTACTTGCTAATGTAACATATAAATTAATGAAGGCAGATTAATTCATATTATTTTATCAATTACCATTTCATTACTTATTTTACTAATTAATATCAATCACCCATCTTTTAAAGTGATTATTAGTATTTACGTTTTAATTCTATTTCACTTGTTTGACACAACAACACATGCACTGCTGGGACCGGATCCCCTAAAGTAACTCAATTTTTGGGTTTTGGATCAAGACCGTCTGATTCGAAGTCGTCGTTTGAGATTGTCACGGGATTCGATTTCGTCGTCGAAATGTGTGCGCTCACTTCAGAGATGAATTTTCACAGATTCGAATCGAACGGTCTCGATCCAAAACCCGAAGATTTAATTACTTCACTGGATCCAAATTCTGCACTGCATGGAACAACTTTTTGCCTAACTTATAATATTTTATTGGTATGTATCTTTCGTAAGTAACTTGCACTATGATATTTTACGATCTGTCTTAGTAGTCATGAAACAAATTTTTTCCAAGTGTCCGTCACAGGGTCATGTACTCAAAGTCCCATAAAATCACTATGAGTTGAGTACTAAGTCCAGGTAACAAGTTCAAGAAATAAGTTTGTCTGAGTGGTCCGTACGTGACTTTACTTAAACCGTCAGCTCGCGAGATAAGCCCGTTCAGTCCTCCGTATGAGACTCGAACCGACTTGCCAGCTTGCGAATAAACCCAGTCGAGAATCCGTATGAGACCCAAACCGATTTATCGGCCTATAAATAATCCGAAATTTCGGGACCACAATTCAGAGATACCCAGTACATAGAGGATAGAGTTACGTACTGAGGGGATCCTTAACAAGCTTGAACTCGGATACGTAATAAATATACACTTGACACGCACGGACTAATCACTCTCAGATGAGAACATGCTTAGACACACTACGCTCTAATCTTTCTGGAGATAGAATGTATCAATCCGGATCACATACCGTAGTAGTAATAATAATAGCAATTTCGACCCTAGGTTAAAATTAGACACCACCGTGAAAATGGTAACGATTTTTAGGAAAAGTACGAGTCTACCTATGGGAATGAGACAAATATATAAAAAAATTTCAAAAAAATAATATATATCAGTTAAGCAACTGGTTTCAAGTCTTAAGTCCTAGCCAAAAAACAAAAAAAAAAAACTTAGTTTATAGCAAAAAAAAAATACGCCTGAGCCTTCATTTCTGAATGATGAGAAGATGCTCATTTTAATATTTTTGGATTATTAGAAGTGTCACTAGAGTTTACGATATGTTGTCAGAGGAGGATACATGATTTTTATTATGGTAGAGCAAGAAATACCTAATCGTTTCAAATCAATTAGATTGAAACTAACTCTTAAATTTTCTAATTAAATCACAATTAGCAATTGAATCCATTTTAAATAGGTAATATAATCACAATTAAGTTTAAATTGAAGCTAACTCTCAAATTGGCAATCAAGCATGCGCTGACGGAGGAGGAGAGGAGCTGATGAGCTGTGCTAAGCAAATATATTGAGCGGAGGATTAGAGGAGCGCCTGAGCGAAAGAGGATTAGGGGAGCGCTTGACGACCTGAGGTCATGAGCGGCTGAGCATAAATTACGGCTGCGGAGGAGGAGGCGATGTATCACCAAGATGAATTTTCCACAGCAGAGCCAGGACAAAGGAAATTGGTAGCAAAGTTAGGAGAAGAGAAATGCATAGCGTAGATTGGTCCGTACTATGGATCTATATCTTTGTGGTTAAAGTCCAAATAGTTTATCTAAATCGTTGAACATAATCTCCATACGAAAATACTTGCAAACCAAATTTTACATTTTTAAATTCTTTTACTATTTTTTAAGATTGGTAAAAAAAATCACTGCTTTTGAATAGTCTAGAATTTTTAGATCAAGTGATTTTCTATCTATCTAAACAAATAGTAAAAAAATTCTAAAAATGTAAAATTTAGTTTGCAGGTATATTTTCATATGAATATCATGTTGAACTACTTAGATTGACTTATTCAACTTTTAAAACAAAGCTATTGATCCGGAGTACGGATCATCCGCGTGCATAGTACCATAGCCACACTCTAACTTTATTGTTGAACAAGCTCCCCTCGGTGCAGCTTAAAATTTAATCTCCACATATTTACTGAACGAACTCAGGTTTAACTTTAATCTCCACACCATCTTAGTAATCCGTGTAGAAATCGTTATAATTGCACACGGGTAAATATCCGTGTGTAATTATTTACCTATTCATACACCCTCAGAGCCTACACGGCAGGAAATCCGTATAGGTCCAGTTATGTCGGTGTGTAATCTTTTTTTCTATAGTAGTAAGGGAGTTTCAAAGAGCCCTAAGGAAGATGCGAACAGTTTACCTCCTATAAATTAAGAGGAGAGTTCAAATGCCTTCATTTTTTGTGCCTCCATCATGCCTCCATTTTTAAAAACTTAAATAACTCAAAATTTTAAATTTCAAAGTCAAACTAAAACCGTTGGATATGATCTACATCATTTTATCTATATGCTTATAAAAGATTATCATATTTTGATTTTGTTTTTATGTGAATCAATAAGTTGAAAAATCAACGTTTAGAAATTATCCATATTAGTACGTTTTTTATAAGCTCTTGATGACAATCAAAACAAACTTGAAATGTCATAATTTTTTACACGTGCATAGATAAAATGATGTAGATCACATCCAACGGTTTTATTTTGACTTTTAAGTTTTAAATTTTGAGTTAATAAAGATTTTAAAAATGGAGGCATGGTGGAGGCATGAAAAATGGAGGCATTTGAACCCTCCTCATAAATTAATGAACTTAAAAGTTTTTGAAATTTCTTGGTTTCAAGTTTCAAATGCACCTTCCATAAAAATGATGCTATATATGTGTACTTTGATAGGGAAATCAGTGGCAACCAACTGTACCTTGAGCTATTCATGTCATGGAATAGGATGGTAATCAACAGTAGACCTCATAGAAAGATTACTTGAACAGTGTATTGTTCACACATCTGGTCCCAAAATTAGATGCGAGAAATTGATTTATGAACCTCTATATAATTTGTCTTTTTGTGCATAATTCTAGCAGTGTATAATTCTTTATGGATAATTCTGGCATGTATTTTTTATGATAAAATAAAATGAAATTAATGCATGTATTTTTAGGATACATACATTTAATATTTTTGACAATCAGCCACGGAAATTGTTTAAACAAATGAACATTTAATTTGTAGGTGTTTGTTCATAATTTGGATATCTTATATATTATTATTTTTTATTTTAGAATTTGTTCGATCATCTATCAAAAATCGCTCCGTTCATATGTAAAGTTTCTACTATTTTTTGCATCTGAAACCCTATCAAAGTACCTATTACATTAAAATATTCAAGATTCAATTCCTCAAAAAGAAAAAAAAAAAACTTTGCTCTTCGTTCCTTTCAGTTCAATTCCTCAAATTAAATAACTAAAATTAATTTGAAGTTAATTTCAAAAACACACTCGCAATTAATTAGAATTGCATTTAGCGTTCAAAAATTGAAAATGAGATTCTCATACATTCCAAAATTAAGATGAGCGAATATGAATTAATTAATATATTTTACCAACATGATATTTTGAAAAACAATTTCATTAAAATAAATATTTCTATTTATGAAATTATCATACTATTTCTGAAATTACAAATGAAATTTTCATCTAAAATTTGAAATTTAAATGAAAATATCATACCTTTTAATTTATTGACTAATTGGCGCATTCCTATTGGCCACACAGTTGCTCCCGACATTTTTATTAATATCCAAAGTTTAATAGAAATTAATTATTATACCCAGAATTCCCGGGTTTCACCAAAAATGTCCAAACCGGCCATAAAATAGCCAGTTTACTCTTTTTTTTTTTTTTGGAGACACTATGAAGAATAATGAAATCTAACACTCAAAATTCGAATTTTTTGTTTAAATTATTTGTTAGATAGATTACTTCTTTTGATTTATAATTACCATATTTATACTAAAATACACTAGATTACTTGAAATTATGTTGAATTACACTATATTACAATAAATTATGTTGAGTTACGCTAAAATACGGTAAATTCCAGTAAATTACTGTGTGTCTTTATAATGATGTTTGATCACTCAAAAGAGAGCAATGTTTCTTTTAATATTTATAAACTCGTAAATGCTATCGGTTCGGACTGCAAGCGCACAATCCTATCGAGTAGTATATTCGAGGTCGATCCACAGGGAATATTGGTTCAATACTTTGAGCGATCGAATCACAATCTTTCGAAAGGCTAGACGAAATCTGTAAATTGAGAGGTGTTGTTGTGATCAATGTAAATTAGGAAGCAATTAAAAGTAATTAAAATAAAGATAGAGATGAGAATTCCTAGGATTTTGGCACACCATTGCTACTCAATCCGCTTTGACAATATATTCCTGTTGCGTCTGATTTCCTGTTGTTGTTTAATGAAAGACACCACATAGGTCATTGCGATTTATGTTACGCAAGAATGACAGATCTTTCACCGAGATTCTACATAGGACACTGCGATTTACCTTACGCAAATGTCTAATCTCTCAAATACCCCAAATTACTACATAGATCACTGCGAATTTCTTTTACGCGTTTTGTTGGTCTGGTTTATGGTTTCCCCGCTAAGGTTTTCTTCACATAAACCTAATAAATCTCAACGAGGCTAATTCATACAAATAGTTTCTCTTACCATTAAAGTACTGTCACTACCCTAACGGACTCAAACTAGATCATTGAAGTTAGATGAAGAGATAGTAAATCACAAAAGCATTTTGTTTCAACAACAAGAAATCATAATCAACAGAAATATATATATCAGAACATCAAGAGTAACAAGGTTTACTACCTAGCCCTAAGAAAAGGAACTTAGCCGCGGAACGGCATTGTTACAAACACTCATCTCTTCTCACTTTAATCAAATCTAACCCTAATTACAAAGATAACTATTCCTTCTGCCCAGGGGCTTTATATAGGAGTGGAGGGACGTGTAGAGGTTGAGTAGGGGCTAAGAAACTGATCTGGAAACAGCTGTCGGCAGTTATTCCCCAAGAGATGCCTTCGGATACAGGCCGTATCAGGTGATACGGTCCGTATTAGGTCCTTGACGGTTAGGGTTTAATGCTTCCAGCGCTATCTTCTGGTCTGTGCTAGGCCTGGTCCGTATTAGTCAATACGGACCGTAACAGAGACTTAGTCGATGAGCGTCGCTGATCCGATTGACCCGATTCTAGCTCCATTTCGTGTAAAATAGTCCCAAAACTTGTTTTCTGAAATAAAACATAAAGAATGGTGACAATAGCCTTTTTCTCTAATAAAGTAAACATAAGTATGAGAAAATATGCAAAACCTAAGCCAAAACCTTACGTAAATCATCGTTATTTTGACTCTGATCAATGTATAATTAGAAACTATTTTTTTTCTCTTTCATCTTCATAGTGATTTATAATTAGAAACTATTTTTTTTAAGAGACACTATGAAGAGCAAGATAATGAAATCTAACACTGAAAAATTAAATTTTTTGTTTAAATTATTTGTTAGATTATTATTTTGATGTATTTAGCATATTTATACTAAAATATGCTAAATTACTTGAAGTTACATTACACTAAATTACGCTAAATTACGCTAAATTACATTACATTACGCTAAATTACGGTAAATTACATATGAATAGGGATGATATCTTCACTGAAAAGGCGAAAAACGACGACGAAACTTCAAACAGCCATAAACGGCGCTGAGTTCCAATTTCAGCAAATGACAACTTTTCGGAAAGCTTGCGAAAAGACGCATGCATCCGTGACTACTACGTCATTTTTGAAATTCAAAATTGCCAAAAAAAAACAAAATGAAGAGCCTCAAAACTTGAGTTGAAGTTTCCGATTAAGATTTTCATTTCTATTATTCCATCTAAGTAGCTCAGTAAATTAGTTACATAATGAACTTGTAGAATACCAATTTTTACTATCTTCAAAATTTTTTTACTATTTTTTATGATTCATGAAAGATAACACAAAATCAGTCTACTTTAGCATAATTTACCGCATTTTTATCAATTAGCAACGTTATTGTAATTTAGTGTAATTTAACGTAATTTAGTGTAATTCAACATAATTTATTGTAATATAGTGTAATTCAACATAATTTCAAGTAATCTAGTGTATTTTAGTATAAATATAGTAATTATAAATCAAAAAAAGTAATATATCTAACAAAAAATTTAAACAAAAAATTTGAATTTTCAGTGTTAGATTTCATTATTCTTTATAGTGTCTCCAAAAAAAAAAGAGTAAATCGGCCATTTTTGGCGAAACCCGGTAATTCTGGGTATAATAATTAATTTTTATTAAACTTTGGATATTAATAAAAATGTCGGGAGCAACAGTGTGGCCAATAGGAATGCGCCAATTAGTCAATAAATTAAAAGGTATGATAATTTCATTTAAATTTCAAATTTTAGATGAAAATTTCATTTGTAATTTCAGAAATAGTATGATAATTTCATAAATTAATAGAAATATTTATTTTAATGAAATTGTTTTTAAAATATCATGTTGGTATAATTCATACTCGCTCATCTATTTCGGAAATTAATTTTGGAATGTATGAGAATCTCTTTTTCAATTTTTGAACGCTAAATGCAATTCTAATTAATTGCGAGTGTGTTTTTGAAATTAACTTCTAATTATTTTTAGTTACTTAATTTGAGGAATTCGAATTTTCAGTATTGGATTTCATTATTCTTTATAGTGTCTCCAAAAAAAAAAAAAGTAAACTGGTCATTTTATAGTCGGTTTGGACATTTTTGACGAAACCCAGGAATTCTGGATATAATAATTAATTTCTATTAAACTTTGGATATTAATAAAAATGTCCGCAGTTGCTCCCCCAACTAAATCATGAATAGTTCCAGGCATAGGCAAGCACATATTACTAGTACATAGGCTTCAAGTAAATCATGCATACTCTAGCATTTTCAAAACAAAATGAAAGCGCATCTAACCTTTCGGTGGCCACATGATGCCGATTCTCTCCGGTTTTACAAAAATGACCCATATATATATTCTCTCCAGTTCATCTTAGATATAAACTACAGGATTATACGCAATATTAATTGGAAGGGATGGTCGATGGACATCAGATCAAATTAGGTTTGATATTAGGTCGGAGTAGTTTGATCAGCATCAAAATATGCGCGAACAATTTTAGGATTGGCGCGAATCAAATACATACAAATTTTTATGCGGATCAAACAACTTCAATCAAGCATCATACTTAATTTGATATGATGCTCATTAGCTATAGTCTCCTATTCTATATTAATTAGGCGCAATAAATCCAGCGCAGTGAATTTTTCTCATAAATTTTTATATCCTAAAATAAATAATTATACATTTTAAGTTCAAATTTCTCTAACTGCAAGTTAATAATTATACATTTTAAGTTCAAATTTCTCTAACTGCAAGTTAATAATTATACATTTTAAGTTTCAATCCTCGTAACTAAATTTTCTAGTTTTGCCCCTACTACAAATATACAACATCAAATTGTTATAGCAAAAAAAAAGTGTATACGACCGGAAATGATAATATTATATAAATTGTAAATATTACAAGAACTTTATTGTCAATTTTTGAACTGTAAAATACAAATAAAATATTTTATAATATTCTAGACCGTCTGATGGTTTTTGTTTGATCAGTGTATATGGAGAGACTCTCTAATTATAATGGAGAGGATCGGACCTACAACAACTGGAGTCAATCAGGTCACGTTAAATGGATTAACCGCGAGGTCCCTTTTGACTCTGTAGCCATACATGTTGTCACATATTCGACGAGAGGAATTGAAGGAATATCGCATGACGACACACAAAAGAGGCTGTTTCCTGTTCGGGGGACATTATAGAAGGGTTCTTAAATTATAGTGGAAACACAAGACGAAATTAGTTTTGACGAAAATACCCTTTACCTTTCTGGATTTGTTTGGATGACATGCATCATGCATGTTTTATTTGTCTTTATAGATCCAGCACACATGGTAATGTTGTCTCTCTTCGAAGAAATGCATAAATGCATGTTTAATTTTTATAAAATATCTTATAATAATATATATGTTGGAATTTATAAGAGCTCGATCTTATTTAAAAAATAATAAATGAAAAAGAATTAACGAATACAATTTAACATTTTGAGTATTATCTGAGGTCCTTGTTACTTTTAAAAAAAAATATAATTCATTGAACAACTTCGACATATTTATACTTTTCATTTGGATGTACAATCTTAAATCATGAATCGAGTTTCTGCCCCTAAAGTCACTGACACGTGAATCCGAGGTGGGTTTTGAGACAAAATTATATCCAATATTTAAATGTCAAAATCCACATCAGATCCACGTGTCAGTGACTTTAGGGGCAAGAATTTTCTGTCCACAGAAAAACAGGTGATCCGATTTCCTTAAATCAGATATGACATAATAGTTGCTCAATGTCCAATCATACGCTGCTATTTTGCCATCAACAAATCGGATCATATATGAATCATCCAATTTGACAGCTAAATCCTATCTAAAAGCATCTAATAAATTTTGCATGGTTGAAGTTCAGAGGGGACTTGAAAAGACATGAATTGTTTGATTATTATCAGGGGCGGAATTATAAACTTTTGATAAATGCACAAATGTGGTGAGTGGTATATCAAACCATATCCTCTCAACCACAAAATAGAATTTTAATCACTGGACTACAAACAAATATTTAATATTAATTAAGGAAAGCTGGACTATATGAAACATTAAAAAAAAATTAATTAAATTTCAATATACATAATTAAAATTTTGAAATCGTAGAAATAGCTTAACACCTCTTGGGATGTACTAAGATCCGTCCCTGATTATTTTGACAAACACTGCAAGTTGGAGTGCTAACGCCAACCACGTCTCTACTGGTATCCACACAAACATGTTGACAAACACTACAAGTCGGAGTGCTAACGCTGACTGACAAACCCCTTTTTCTTTCTCTTTCCCTCTCTAGTTTTTAAAGTGGTGCAAACATAATAGATCGTCGAAAATGAATTGTGCATGTATATTTATAATATTGTGCACCTGTTGATTGCATCAGTTGATCTCATACATTGAAATTAACATTTTCACATAAACTTATCTAGATGCACCATTCAGATTCGTTTAACCAGATAGTGCAGAAATTCGAACCCATATATTCATACAATTCAATTATATTTATCCATATTTCATTTCAGAAATAATTAATTTCAGCCCAACCAATTTGGTTTGGCCTACAGAACAATTCTGACACCCCTCATTTGTGCACCAAAATAATTTGACACCCATTTCGCTTATAATTTTGTTAGACAATTCCTAATTCACAAATTTAAATGTTAATCATTGCAATAACCATAACAACTAATGATCCAAAAGACGGAAGTTTCATAGGTTAAGAACATATTAATTAAAATTTTGTAGTACTTGCCTTAAATTCAATGCAATTGAAGAAGTTTATACTTCTACACTTCTTAATAAAATTCTCCAATTTCGACAAAAAAATTGACCCTATCGCTTGTCAGCCTATCCACTAAGCACTTGGGGACAAAATAGGGACCTTTAGTTTTATCCATTTGCTACTGTAGACGGTATTAAGTTCGGATCTCAATTTAACAGAATCCGGATCCGCTGCTTTACAGTTCTGGGATCTTTCGTTGCAGTTTACCCAGAACAAATTTGTCATAACTGGCGGTATGGACCCACCGCACATTAGATACAGATAATTCTCCTTTTTTACGGGTCCCACGTATCAGAATGTAAAAACAGGGTGTTTCAAATAAATTGCAACAGACTATAATGTCTAAAATTACATAATTACCCTTCTGCACCCTGCCAGACGTCGCTTTCCACGGACGGAGACATAGCGCCGATACAAGGGACAGAGAGAGATTTACAAACGACCGATTTAGTGCGAATTTATATCACCTAAGGTAACAGAATGCGTCTATTTAGATCCGGACCGTTCGATCAGAATCAATCGGATTGGCCTGGATTCTGATCAGACGATCGATATCAAACAGAAATATTCTGTTACCTCAGAGGTATGGACTCAGCACAACTTAACGGCAATCTAACGGCGATTTGGATGTCAACTATAAAGCAAAAGTGCAAAACTGAAGCAGAGAATTATTCCTCGTTCGTCTCAGCTCCGACCGTTGCTTAGACCAACAGAAGGTGAATTTTTCTTCTTGTGAGTTTTAGTAGATTATTTAGTTATTTATTTAATAATTCTACATATCTTTTCGTTTTCTGGTTTCGTGCGGTCTAGTAAGGATATAATTATTTTTTCTTTTTTCTTTGGATTTGTCGGAACGAGGGTATATGGTTTGATTTCATTGAAAAGAAAAGAGAAGAGAAATTGGGGATGTGCGCTCCTGTTCAGTTTCGATTCTCGTCGTGCGGGTCATATCTTGATTGTTAAATTGCTGGTTTTAATTAAGTTTCGGTTAATCAAAAATATGTATATTTTTTTAATTTTGACTGTATAATAATATTGATTTCGTTGGCGGCGATACAATTGAAGTTTCTTTTATAGGATTAGTGTCATTTGCTTCGTGTACTGCTCTCTTATTTGTATTTACATCATTGGTCTCAGATTTTAATATATTTGGACTATAAATAAATTTTGGGTTTGTAAGAATAAAAATTGCCTTTCTTTCTGAAGTTTTTGAAATCATAGTTTTTTTGATGCAACAATATATTTGTAATAAAGAAGTTTAATAATTTTGAAATTGTAGATTGCAATTATTCTATGGGTGTGGGTGTCCACATTGTTTCAGTGACATTTGAATTTTTTGTTTCTTTAGTTTATATTTATTGGTTTTATTGGGATGTTTTAGTATTTGTTTAGAGGGTTAGTGCTATAGCTGTAAGGTTGAAGATCTATTTAATATATTCTACTTTAGTATCATTTTCTAAGCCTTCTTGAGATTAATTTATTTATTCTATATGTAATATACTGGTCTTGCCTCTAGAGCCATTTGTAAATAATGTAACTTGTTAATAAACTGGTGTAGTAATTTTAGAAAAATTCAATCTGACTAGAAAAAAGCTATTTGCTAAGTATCTTCTTGTTAATGATGCAGTACATTTTGCAACTTCACTTGGTAAATAAAGGGATCAAGGCACCCCCAACTCTATCTAGATACTGTTTCATAATGAATTATATGGATATGTCATTATCTTTGATTTATGAGAATTGAAAATCCACCAAATTTTTTTATAGTGATGTGCTTATTATATACTTTTATTTATCAACTCATTCATTCATTGATTTAGTTAATTTATTTACTTATTTATCTATTAAACATACATGCTTGCATGTCCTTTCTGAGAAACTTTCAAATTGTCTTCCTTTTAACCCTTGAAATTCTTCTTTCATGCTACAAAATGGTAAACTGACATCAATTTTTTAAAGAAATCCTACAAATGCCGACCGATAAAGAATTAGATTGCGTGGCCATATCTCCCTCAAATGGTCATGCTATAAATTCAAGTCAATGTGACAACTCACCAAGACCTGGCCAAGAAGAAATACCAGAGAGAGAAGAAAGGGAAGATAAAGGAGAACTAAAGGAACGACCTCAATTACACATGTCAGAGATGGCAAGCGACTCCAAAGAAGAGAAGTTAGTTTCTACAAGGGTTAAGAAATCGATCTCTTATTCAAAATCAATGGATAGTAGGAGTGGGACCAGTACACCAGCTGGGGATTCTGGTAATGGTGCGCATAGGCTGCACAATTTACCGCTTCCTTTTGCACTTGCAACCGACAAGAGGGTGACTGGGAAACCCTCACAACCCTCGGTCTCTCCAGTTGGTTCAAGAAATGGAGAACGTGTTTTGGAGAAGAGCAGCTCGCATAAGATCCAGGTTTGCTATTTTTCATTTTTAATTTATAATCATTTGTTTCTTTTTTCCCTTTGCGTTTTATCCTCTTCCAAAGTTTTGTTTGATCCCACCAAAAACCTTCAGACAGGAACTTTTCTTTTAAGAAAAATCTATTATTAGAAAATAGAGATAGCTACGTATCAAACTGGTAAGGAAATGCTGGATTTATCTTTATTGTCAAGCAACTGTTCCAAATGTTTTTTTTTTTTTGTTAAACTTAGCAGAGGCTGCCAAGGTTAACTGTTCCAAATGTTCCATTTCATTTAACATCTTTTATAACATTTTTATACCAGTTTGAAGAAAATACTCTTTGATAGTAACTATGGTGCTTTGCAAAGTGTGGATCGGTCCGTGCTATGGATCAATATCTCCGATCTTAAAGTCAATCGTCGATCTGAACCACTCAACATGATCTCCATATGAAAATGTACTTGGAAACCAAATTTTACATTTTTTAGAATTTTTTTAGATAGATAGTAAATCATTATTTTTGGATGTTTAAAAAATATTTAGATAAGGTGATTTTCTACCTATCTAAAAAAATAGTTAAAAAAAATGTAAATTTGGTCGCCAAGTACATTTTTATATGAAGATCATGTTGAACAGTACGGATTGGTTGTTTAAATTTTGTAAATGGAGATATTGATTCATAGTACGGTCCGTTCTGAGCTTTGAAAAGTACCATAGCCTCACTCTTAAGTTTTTTTTTAATAAAAAGAAGCTTAAAACATTTAATGATATTCTTGCTGGCCATGCTTATGAACCTGTACCAGGTATTGGTACCTTTATCCCAGGCATGTAAGGAGAACCTTTCTATTTAATATTCTTTTGGCCAAGATTGTGTTTATTCAGGTTCCTGTTGTTGGTTGCATGGTTTTGTACCTGATCTTGATTGGTAGGTTGGAACCAGTTAGCACATGCCTTTGTGTTTTTCTTTTTGAATTTTGTTTGTCTGTTTGCACAATCAGTTATCTTTTGAGCAATGTATGTTGAGTAACTTACGCAGATGGGTCCTTAAAGTACAGCCCTTTTCTCACTTTGATTTCTGAGGTATTGAACTTCCCATTTTGGTCCCTGGAATTTTCAGTTTCTACTGAATTGGTCCTCCAATTGACAGTTGTTTAGACTATAGACTGTCAATGAAAATCATATTATGAGGAAGCTAAAGTGGATAAATTTTTATTGCTAATGTAATGAGGTTGTCATTGTCAGAGTAAGTATCTGCAGTTCTGAATCATTTAATGAAATTAAATGAAATGGCATTGATACTAGCGTCCATGCCAGTATATAACCACATCATCCATTCATTTCTTAAAATACTTTACCATAGGAATAACATTTGGTAAAAATTGAAAAGTTCAGGACAAAACGGAACTTAGAAACTTCGAGCCCCACAATAGGAAAAGAGTTATTCCTCAAGGACCGCATATATAATTACTCAAAACTATTTTTATTTTTATTTGACGAAATGGATAACATCTATTCTGCAATTGTCTATAAATTGCAGGGCATTGCTACTCGGAAGCCGTTGCATCCTGACAATTCTTTGCACTCAGATGATGACGACACCTGCTCTGTTACTTCTTCGTATCCTTTTACAGACTTTCACAAGTTTTATTCTCCAATTTTTCAATATGCTGTACACAAAGATATGCTCAGAAGCAAGTACTAATATATCACACAAGGCTCAGATTTTGTTTATCTATAACACCAAAAAAAAAAAATCCACCCGTACCATCTTTTTCAGAAAATTTCGATTTATATAGAACTGCTGAATAATTCAGTGGTCCTGGTATAAATCAAAATTTTCTGAAAAAGATATGGCTGGATTTTTTGTATGCTGCCAATGAAAAAATTGGCATAAGGCTTCATAAAAGCCAGTATTATTCATAAGCCGTATCAAATCAAAGAGGGCTACTTTTGACATATTTATAAGATTGAAAGAGGGGAAGGTTATGTAATTCACGATTAGTACAATGTGGAGAGCATGGTGCCTAGTTTCTTTTGGCATCACTTATGTTATTTGTGAAGTTCTACTATAAATATTTTCCTGAGCTGATAAAGAATAACACCATCACGGTCTTCAAGATCAAAGTTAACTGTACCAATCGCCCCTACCTTCAGAATTGGAGAGCGTCTACAAAAAAGGAGAGAGGTATAGCATCTTTTTTTTATGTGTTTACCTTTTAGAAAGGAGGGCGGGGTCCAGAGTACTAGTTGGAGTTTAACATCTCTGTGTTTTTCTTTTCACTCTATTACTGTCTCTGGTTATTATTATTTTTTTGTCTTCGATAGAGAATAGGAGTATTAATTTTGATTTTTTTTTTTTTGCTTCTCATTGGTGTAGTACTACTCCATGTTAGAGGAGAAGCATCGGGCCATGGAGGCAGAGAAACTTCAAGCTGAGGCTAGGAAGAAGGTTTTACTATTTTCTTTTTTATATATATTTTTTCATTTTTTTTATTTTTGATGATAGTTAAATATTGGACACAAGTAAATATGGAAAGACGGTTTCCTATTCCAAAAGAAATCTATTGACTTTGTCTCCAATGTATATCTGAAATTTTGTAACATATATCTGGTGTTATATATTCCAGCTATTCTCTGACTTTCTCCAATTCATATCTAGAATTGTAAATTCCAGGGTTATTTTGGTAAATTCTACCTTTGTATCCCCTGACTAGATGAGTAATAGAACTAAATTTTGAATATGCGAACAAACTGGCTTAGACTTGGCCCGATCTTTTCAGACAATTGCATGAAAATTGGGCCATTAAATTTTTGTTTTTAAATTAATTTTAGGAAGAACAAGAGGCAGCTATAAGAGAAATGAGAAAGACAATGGTACCTCGAGCAAACCCAGTACCAAGCTTCTATCATGAGCCACCCCCTCCTAAGGTCGAACTAAAAAAGGTAAGTTTCTTGTTTCGATCTCTGGTTTCTTTGTACTTCAGATGCTTAATTTTTGCTGACAACAAATAAAATAAATGGTCTAGTAGTTACCATCTTTTGTGGTGTTTGGTTAAGGCCTAAACCATAGAATAAGGAGTTTAGGCCTCAGTTATTCCACCAAACACGGATTAATTAGGCCGGCCTAACTAGGCGTAACTTTAAAATTAGGCCTGTAAATTTAAACCGCCTCTTCAGGTGGCTTAATAATTAATATTTAGTCCTTCTATGGTCCCACTGTCAGCGACTATTCCATTTATTCCCCTGTTCTTTAGTCGATCTATTTTTAATAGCTTAGGTCATGACATAACTTTAGATCTCAACCAAACATGAATAACTTAGGCCGGCCTAAGTTGGAATAACCAACTTACGCCTCCAAAACTTTAGGCCTCAACCAAACACCAATAATGTTTGGTTTTAAAAAAAACATGTCAAAGCAAGAATTTTCTTTTGAACAGTCTCATCTGTATGTTGTCATGCTTTGTTCAAATAAAATTTGTATGATATCGATGTTACATTTTATTAGCAATCCACGTACTAGAACCATGACCTAGGAAATATTGTTTAGGGGTAGTGTTATATAGGCTTTAGGTCATAGGGCTGGTGATTCGGGGTCAAGGACGTAGGACCTATTTTGCCCCCCACGATCTATAGTGTAGGCACAATATAGTTAGTATTATTATTTGTATTATTACTATTATTATTGGTACCGTTATTACTATTAGTATTACTACTATTGTTATTATTATTATTGTTGTTATTATTATTATTTTATTACTATCTACATTGACTTTGTGACTCCGATTGGGTTTCATTTCGAGCCTACCCCAACTTGTTTGGGACTAAAGGTTTAGTTGTTGTTGTAAAGGAAACTGATTTTTACTATTAGTCATACGTAAATTTAATAAAACGTTATTGATATATTATTTCTATGCTTGTGATGAGGTTTTTTAGTCGTTTATCAAAATAGAAAATATTTGATATATTTTGTAATATATATTGAGTAAATTAATATACGCAATCTTAGAGTTTGTAGATCCGTCCGAATAAAAGTATTATGTCGCATCTATGTCTATGGTAGTATGGTAACTTTTTAGCT
The DNA here is from genome assembly GCA_025461045.1 of Carex parvula. NCBI lineage: Eukaryota > Viridiplantae > Streptophyta > Magnoliopsida > Poales > Cyperaceae > Carex > Carex parvula. Next base: position 176,943 of record JAJGRW010001025.1, on the reverse strand, counting down.
TTTCTTTCCACAAATAATATTGTTTTGGATTTTGTATACTTCAGCCTAGGACATCAAAGAGACTACAGAGGTTTTATTTCATTACAGCCCATAGTTGCCAGAAACTACTAAAACCAGGAGAATTTGTATCAATTTTAGGAAGGAACAATTTCATGTTTAGCCATGTAATTTTTTTTTTCCTTCGGAATACACGGTTCAATGTGTACCTTATGTTACCCCATTTACTTCAAAATAGTAGAACCACCCTTTTCTGTTTCTTCCAAGTAAACTCATATGTCAGGAACAAAAGATATATAGTTTCGTCAATTTTTATGATAACAAGCGTAAATAACTTGAGAGGCTCGACATGTTATAGAAACAGATTCTTTTGCCTTCAATATGTTATATCATCTCACTTTCTTTCTTTCATTTTTCGTTTTCTCTATTCAAAAGGTGCCTCCTACTCGTGCCAAATCTCCAAAGTTGACACGAAGAAAGAGCTGTAGCGATGCAAGAGAGAGAGATGGTTACTGTTGTCGGATGCACCGCAACAGCTTGGACTCATGTCACAATGAAACAGCCAAAATTGCACCTAGCACCCCGAAAACTTCCATAATGACGACTACAAAGGCGGCCAGCAAACCTGTTAGGCAAAAGCCCGCAGGGCAAACTGGTACCGGTACCAATATCACTGTACAGACCTGACTCAAAAGTTACCACTTTCTTTTTCTGAAAAGGAAAATTTCTCACAGTGATGTATCGGGGTTCTAATTTTAAACTTTTATTTAAAATTATTGTTCTTATACCTCTCTTACCAAGAGACAGCCTCTCTCTTTCACTCTTCACACTAGTGTGCTTTGTTGGTCGATTTTGTGCAATTTTTCAAATGAGTTGTGGTTTGTTGTAAATTATACTATCCCAGGGCTATTTTGTAAATGTGTCGTGCAAGCAAAGGACAGATTTATCTGGTGACCAGTGGTGTTTGTTTTATTTGGTGTATGGAATCGTGAAAGACAAACATGTGGTCTTATATGTAAAATAACATAACTTATTTGGGCAAAGTGAAAATTTAGGTTCTGTGAGTTGAAATGGAGGATGGATTATCATAAATTTGAGTTTTATTTAAATTTAAAATTAGTTTTGGATTTTTTTTTTGACTTGGATCTTTCCCCTCTTCATGGAAAAAAAAAAACCTTTTTGTTTTTTTTTTTTCATTTAATTAAAGTTTTAGTATATACAGAAGAAAAGGGTCTGGAAATTTGCAATTCAAGAAAATGTATTTTATTCCTTTTTTGGTTAGTTCTTAGAAAAAAGTAACTAAAATATACTCAAAAATAAATTAAAATAGAGAACAATGTTTATAAAATTGGTTTTGTAACATGATCAGGTCAACTTGCGTGATGTGTCATTTTCGGGGCTAACATCGCTGCCTGTGATTTTCAGGACACGCATCCGCTGCTTTTAATTGAGATTTTCAGGACGCCCACCAAGTTTCTTGCACTGATTCTTTTGGTCTAACGATGTTGTATGAATCCCACTCCCAGTATCGTTGCCACTTGCCACTCTCGGCCATATCTCTACTGCATATTGGCATTCGAAAAAAAGATGGTATCCTGTTTCTAGTTTCAATTCAGGAGTCTCAATATTAAAGACTATACCACTATTATTAGGCTGTAGCTCCACCAAACTTCTTTATTTATCTACATTTTTCAAGACTACCTGATATTAAAAAGTTCAATACAACACGCATTTTTTAAATACATGCATTCACAACTTCGATCGAATGATAGATAGCACTCAAGCTTTCAGTATTTGAAAAAAGCTTTTAAGCAATATTTAATTATTTGAACACATAAGATGTAGATTAAGGCTATGTAACTATGCATGATGTCGGATTGGTCCATACTATGGATTAATATCTTTGCTTTCAAAGTTTAAATAATCGATATGTACCATTTAACATAATCTCCATATGAAATGTACTTGCAGACGAAGATTTCTTTAGCAAGGTCCTAGTATTGTTAAAAGGATATATACTCTCATTAGTTGGCAAATATCATGCTTTGCTAAAGAATTTGGAGGATTGAGCATTTTAGATTTGAGACAAATGAACATAGCATTACTAATGAAATGGTGGCTCAAATATAAAGACCCTAATTACAGTAGTCATTGGAAAAACATCATTCTAGCTAAGTATTCTGTAGGTCATCATAGAATCACACCTTCTCCTTTCTGGGCAGCCATTATGAAACTAGAACAATTGGGGAACCTTAGCATCTCTTACACACCTGGGGTCCACTCTCAGTCCTGTTCTGGACTGACATTTGGTTCCAACATTTCTCGCTTGCATCTAGATTTCCACAACTTTTTTCTATAAGTGCTAACCAAGATATTCAATTTAGACAGTGAAAAATACTCAAGGGGAAGCACTTCGATTTAGAAGAAACTTGACTGATATCTTATATACAGAATGGTTATCTATATTAGAAATAATTAGCCAAATATCATATACCCATAATACTGACCAATTAAGCTGGAGATGGGAACCCACTGGGAAATTTACTATTAGGTCCTTGTATAAAATACTCAACTATAGTGGAATCATACCCCCAACAACCTATGTTGTGGTGGACTGTATCAATCCCGTTGAAAATCCGAATTTTTATGTGGCTTACACATAAAAAAAGAATACTTACCAAATCTCAACTTCTTAAAAAAGGATGGACCGGTAGCCCCAGATGTCAGTTTTGTGACCATAATGAAACAATTGACCATATGTTTGTGCAATGCCCATTGATGAAACAAATTTGGTTTTGGATGGGGGCTTGTCAGAATATCAGCATCTTTTGGCATTCCTTTTCAGATGTAGTAAATTTTGCTTATCAATTGCCTACAAAATCTAAAAAAGCCTTCTTATTAGTCGTAAGTGCAGTGTGTTGGACTGTTTGGAAGCACCGCAATGAACTGTGTTTCACTACAACCTCTATTAAAACACCTAGGCAAATTATATTTCTAATTTTATCTCTAATTCACTACTGGACAGCTTAAGTGCAGCATTAGGTCAGAGAGGAGACAACCCTTTGGCTTCCTGACAACACCGATGAGATTCCTATTTGCAGCTGGCATCCTGATGATCAGATGGTGCTTGCGGAGTTTCCGATGGTGATGGAGGACATGCAGATGGTGATCTATGAAGGGGACCCCAATCTTGCAAATGTTTAGAAGCTTAGATACTGTGGTGTTTCATAATAAGTAGTTTAGACATACTTACCTCAGCCCTTGTTGGTGGCTTAGTGATATCAGCCCATGTTGGTTGATTAGTGTTAATAGTTCACGATGGTGGCTTAGTCTTAGAGTCTTGTCATTAACTTGGTTTTCAGTTTTTGGTTTTGCCTATATAAGACATAAGTCTATTTGTGTACAAGGTATCATTTTGGTCGCGATATATCCCTGTTAACCCCTACTGTAACTTAACTTGTTTTCTGCAATAAAATGGGCTTCGGTCTTTTATCCAAAAAAAAAAAACGTACTTGCAGACCTATGTTACTCGGATACTCCAATATGGGTCCGTACCCTTATCAGCACCCGATACGGTACCGATAAGTATCGGATACGCCAGCTGACGTATCGGCTTACGTGGCGTATCCCTAATCCCTTGATACGGTCTCTGATACGGATTGACTCGCTGGGATACGCCTCTGACACGTCTAGATACGTCTAGGATACGGATAGTCCACTGTGCACCGCGCATACAACCCAAACAACGCATGGTCCACCATGCACCGAGCCAAAACCAAATTATTTTGACGCTAGGAGAATCGAACCCAGGAACTGTGGCATCGTACACATACCGCATTACCACTGCGCCACTTCGCAGTTTGTTGTTAAAAGACAATATCTATAATATATAATGTATAATTAACTATAGTTTTGTATTTTAATATTTAATTTATATAATACGAATGAATAATATAATTAAATAATAAAATATATATATATATATATAATAGATGTATTGTATCCTTGATTTTTGAAAATTGCCGTATCTCCGTATTCGTATCGTATCCGATACGATACCCGTACCCGTATCCATGCAACATAGTTGCAGACTTAATTTTTCATTTTTTTACTATTTTTTTGGATAGATAAAAAATCACTTATTTTAAATGATCTAGAATTTTTAGATCAAGTGATTTTCTACCTATCTAAAAAAATAGTAAAAAAATTCTAAAAATATAAAATTTGGTTTACAAGTCCATTTTCATATGAAGATTATGTTGAACAGTTCATATTGATTGTTTGAACTTTAAAAATGGAAATATTGATCCATAGTGTGGACCATTCCACGCTATGCATAGTACCATAGCCTCACTCGACGATTTATATGACTTGTGAGTTGTGAGCACGTATATTTGAAAAAGTAATATAGTATAATAACTATCAAAGAGCGAGGTTATAGTAATATGTATATTACGGATCGACTCGTGCTATGGATCTATATCATTATTTTCATAGTTTGAATAGTCGATCCGAACTGTTAAACATGATTTTCATGCGATTGTATTTGGAAACCAAAATTTATATTTTTTAGAATATTTTTAAATATGTACAAAATCAACGTTTTCGAATAGTCCAGAATTCGTAGATCAAGTAATTTTTTTGTTGAAAATAAAACAAAAATTCAGGTAAGTTCTGTGTTTTTTTTTTTTAGGAGAGGTAAGTTGTATTTAGGTGCATGAGTTGGTTATCTTCTTAGCCTAATTAATAGTAGACAGTCCAAATTAATGTCTTTTGGTTATGTGCTTTTCATTTTCCAGCCGACTTTAGAATTTAGATAGGTTGGCGGCCATTGGCCAAGGCGTCATTGTTTGCACCCAGATCCACTGCTACAAGCTTTCTCTTATAGTATCTGTTGTAAGTAACTGACATGTGGACCCCACATGCATTTCAAATAACTCTCTGAATGATTGTCAAGCTCAAGCATGAGCCCGTTTGTCAGTAGTTCTGTAACAGGAACCTTGTAACACAGAATCAGGATAGTGATTCCGAATTGTCTGACAATAATACACAAGCAATGCTACACTCACTAACTTTTTTCTACGACCTCTTACAATTTTCTAGTAAACGGTTTTTTTTGTTTGATTAAAGGGCCTACACTAGTAAACCAAATTTTGCAACACCATTTGCGAAACAATAACTTTTCTCAAATGTTTTGACCCCATCGGCTAATATCAACCAATCCTTACGATTTATCTAAAACGATCATAAATTAATCTTTGTATTTAGATGTAAAAATTAGATCGGAATAATTCTAGGGTTAATTAACGGTTAATCCACACAACAAAAGTTCAAAATATAACATGCATAATAGTTTGTCTACTAGATAATATTCTAAAAGTGTCTAGTCAGAGTCTTCAGTATTCGCAGATTCCACCAGCACTTGCTCGGGCTCCATCTCCTGCAACGGAATGTGAGTGATATCTGTAGGCATCCAATCAGTCATCTCTGGTGGAGGGTTGTCAGCTGTAGTACCTGTCAAAACAAACACCAAGTTAATAATTTTCAATACTGAAGAACGAACAGTTTCACAAGAGACATTGTCAAAAGCCAAGTCCCCCAAGTTACAGCACTAAAATTTGTTAAAAAGAGTTATAGTTCTGTTGTTTAGGGTAAATGCAAAATCTAAAACATCCTGAATAGAATTTCATTCTCCAATGAGATTCTGACATTTACCCAGTCAAAATCAAATTTGTCTAATGCGACTACATTTTACAAACAAATAATCAGTAGTCTTTTCCTGATGGCAGAAGTGACATGTGGTGTCCCCTATCCATCCTTTTTTCACAAAATTACGTTTAGTAAGTATTTTTTTTTTTTTTAGTCAATAACCACATGAAAACTTGAATTTTGAGAGGGAGTTTGGACTGCCACCAAGTCAATGCATACAGTTATGATATCTTCTTGAAATTAATAAACTGATATAAAGATTTAACAGTAAAATGTCCATTAGTTTCTAAACCCCAATGTAGTTGATCTTCTTCTTTGTCAGCTGAAAAAGTGTGTATAATATGTAGGAGTTCCTGCCATTCAAATCTGTTGACTCCTATCATGCAATGATTACTTCTAATTCAATGTGTTAATTACTACACAGGTCATATAAGTAAGGATAACTAATGGCTATGAACAGGATCCAAATCAGATATCCTGCCAAAATCTTTGAGACATTTTTATTATAATATTATATATAAAATGATAAAAAGAAACATCACTATATTGTTAACTGACTATGCGGTATAATTGCATCATCCTGTAATAACACCAGTATAATTTTCATGAATTGAAACTACGTGACATGTGGAGTCAATAATAATTATAATAATATACCAAATTTTTAATTTTAAAATCTAATGCTCGTTATCAAAACCGAAATCTTTATTTCTAACATTTTAAGAAAAAAGATAAACCAAATAACCATCGTTTGGTGGAAATTTGAATTCTAGCACGGCCGCACTGGCATTATGCGGACCCATTTCAGCGGGGCCGCAGAATGCCGCTGCGGACCCCAAAATGGGTCGGCAGAACCATTCTGAGGACCCAGGACCGCATTTTTTTTCAAAACTTTGAGATATCTCATATGCCTCGTTATCTATGCAAAGTTAATAAATATAGTTTTAAAAATTCAATAGATTCATAAAATGACTCGATATCTGTGCAAAGTTAATAAATATAGTATTAGAAAATTGAATAGATTCATCAAAGTTCAATATAGTATTAAAAAAGTTCAATATTTGTGCAAAGTTCAATATAGTATTAAAAAAGTGCAAAGTTCGATATCTGTGCAAAGTTAATAAAATGAGTCAAAGTTCAATAATATGGGTCAAAGTTCATAAAAAAATTCAATAGATTCAATATAGTATTAAAAAAAATGCGGCCCTGGGTCCGCAGCAGCATTCTGCGGCCTAGCTGAAATGGGTCCGCAGAATGCCGGTGCGGCTGTACTAGAATTCGAATTTCTACCAATGATGGTTATTTGGTTTATCTTTTTTTTTTTAAATGTTAGAAATAAAAATTTCGGTTATCAAAATCACGTGAATTTTAGAATTTTTGTTAATATTAGAAACGGGACCCACACTACTACCAATTCATTATGTTATATATCCAAATTAGTTTGAAAATAATTGACTTATTCAAACAAGTAGCATAAACGAACATAACCAATTCGCAATTCTATTTTATACATTAATAAATGTTTTATTGAAAGTATGCATGTGAACAAATGAGAAATGCTTCGTTCATCTAATGCAATTCTATCACCGATTTGTCCATGAATAAAAAAATTGAGTGCTAATTTGTATCATATATGTATTGGTTATGTTCATTGTGATTTTTAAAAAATGTTTATGACCGAAAATGGTATATATTAATTTATGAATTTTTTTTAGGTTGAAAAACCGACATTTAGTTTAGTAGCAAAAGCAATATTTTTCGTGTGAAAGGTTACTTGTTCGAAATTCATACAGAAAAATCACTGAAATTATACAACAATTTCACCTCCTCTCTTCTGTTCGCTCCCCTTCTGATTTGATTTGTTACAAAATAAGTAATCAAGTACAAATTAAGTGTAACTATACTCTTAAACACACTGAATTATATTGTTAGAAATATATATATATATATATATATATATATGTTTTGACAAAATATAATTTAATTCATGTAGCGCACGAATTCCATATGTAATCTTTGATTTTTACTCTATTGAACATTGCTTATGCGCCGCATAAATTAAAAACTGCTGTGTCAATATGTCAAAATGTGTACCAGACGAGAGAGAAAGGGAGTGGAGAGATCCCTTGGACGGGAACGCGTATCCCATGCATTAACTCAAAAGAGAATCTTTTGAGTTAATGAATCTCAACCGTCTGATTTTAAACGGAGTCAATCCGTCTCCTGCCTATAACATAGGGGCTTTTCAATATTAGTGCGGATCTATTTCACACGAGTCTTGAAACAGATCAGACGGTTGAGATTCATTAACTCAAAAGATTCCTTTTTGAGTTAATGCAAAGGATACTAATTCCTTGGACGGTGGGGTGATGTGAAAAGCTTTCAACTTGTGCATCCACATTAGCTCTAATAATTTTTTAGTGTCGTGAATACTTGTAAACTAATTTGGTGTGTGTTTAGCATAGCAGGAGACGAGAGAGAGAGAGAGAGAGAGAGTGGAGAGATCCCATGGACGGTGGGGTGATGTGAAAAGCTTTCAACTTTCGGTTCTCTCTCTAACTTTTAAATAGCTCAACTTTTCTATTTTAATTTATTCTTCTTCTATTCCATTAGCGAACTTTTCAGGTGCGTTCATCTCTCTTCTCTTTTTATTCTAAATTTCTGGTCCTCTTTTCATCATTTGTAGATCTGGGGGTTTTCTCTTTCTATTGTTTTGACTTTGGGGAAAGTAAACCTGTAGCAAGTATATTTTGGTAATAAGTAATTTGAGAAATTTCATAATCAAAATCGAACTTTATTGAGGTACCAATGTTTTGTTAATTTTGTTAAGTTTGATGAAATTTGAAATCTCAGTTCAATTATTCTTACTTTATGATCATTTCTTGGTTTACTGATGTGATCACTAGCTTTGAAATTTGGCTTTCTCCATGTCTCACTATGTAATTTGAACTTTCTAAATTTAACTTCTCAGTTCATAAAGAATTGAGTTGAGTTGGTTTATTAGTCCAGTTAGATTTCATAAAGCAACTCAGTACTTGAGTTTACTTTTTAGTAAATTGAACTATCTCGAAATACCATGTTTTAATAAATTGAGTTGGCCTTTTCTTTGATGGTGTTGCTGGTACACCTTGATACTCTGTAAGTTCAAATCTTAAGCTTCTATGCTTTGATTATTTTTTTTTGGTCTCAATTCAGCTTTGCAAGAAGGTGATATTAATCTCTTTCCAAGACTGCAGTAATATAAAGCAATCGGGAAAAAATGGGATCCAAGGCGACAAACAGCAGACACCTAAATGTTCACCAATTCTCGTCGGTTCTCTCGTCTGCCGTGCTAGAGTGGCTCCTAATGGTATTACTATTTTTAAATGGGGCTTTCTCCTATTTGATAACTAAATTTGCGAAAAAATCCAAATTACAGCCCCCTTGCGTCCTTTGCTCGAGACTTGACCGTATGATAGGTCGCTCGGGACCTGCATTGTACCATGACTTGCTCTGTGATTCCCACAAAATGGAGATGTCCAGCTTGGCCTATTGTTGCGTACACCGTCGTTTGTCAAATGTTCATGACATGTGTCAGAAATGTTTGTTTTCATCGAATAATGGCGAGCACCGCTCTTCATCCGGGAATCTCAGCATTGACCTTGACCAAACAGACATATTACAAGTGCCCTTGTTGAGAGAGGATATCGACTCTTTGCATGCAAGTCCACTTACACGGGCTTGTTCATGTTGTGCCGAGCCGTTAAAACAAGCAAAAGGTCAAGGGTTTAGGTTGGTTCATGATACAATTGATAGAAGTGGAATTGAATTGATTGATGTTACTAAGACCGCCACGAACCGTGAGGTTACATTGGAGAAAGATGCCGATGATTTGCCACATGTCAAATATAGTGAGCTCAAAAACAATGATTCCAACTCTGAGTTGCACACAGATGACTTAAATGATTTTGATGTTTTGAAACAAAGAGAGGATGGTGGCATCGAGGATAGCTTGTTGGAACCATTTTTGGATGGTAAAGAAAGGGAAGAGGATGTTATTTCTACCGATGCGAGTACGCATGAGAATACTTTGGACGTATTGCGTGATGTAGAACCAGATGAGAAAACAGAGAAGCAATTGTTAAAAGAGATGTCATGCGAAGATTCAATAGGTGCTGATATAAGTGCCCATGAGAATACTTTGGATGAATTGTGTGATGTAGAACCAAATGAGAAAACCGAGAAGCAATTGTTAAAAGAGATGTCATGCAAAGATTCAATAGGTGCTGCTACAAGTACACGTGATATTACTTTGGATGAATTGTGTGATGTAGAGCCAGATGAGAAAACAGAGAAGCAATTGTTAAGAGAGATGCCATGTGAAGATTCAATAGGTGCTGATTTGGACAGTGCAACTGAGAAAGGTGTTGACGCTTTTTATCAACTATCAAGTTATTTATTGTGTAGTATTAAAATGCGTAATGTCATATATTTTTTTTTTTTTGAAGTTGATTGTGTTTTGCTTGGTATTACCGAGGACTAATTAGTCTTAAGAATTTCAGCTTGAAAAGATTTAAAGGGAAAGCAAAAGAAAATGAAATGTGCTGCTAAGCCCCAAAAACGAAGAAAATAAATACAAAAAATTGATCCTAAAAAAAAAGGAAGAATGTATCTTACTTGGTCAACTGGAAGCTCTAAGTAACATCCAAACTGATAATTGTATTGGTTATATTAAGTATAACATTATGGTAATGTTCCATTTTTTATTTTGTCTACTCAGGGATCTCAATTTAACATTTTTTTCTCCTTATTTTAGATAAATCAGAGAGCAATAGAGCTACTCGAGATGGCATTTCTTCTATTGAGGAACCCACAAAGGATCTGAGCTCAGAAAACCCTAACCCTAATCCTATCCCTAACCCAATTCCATCTCGAAGTGGTAGCTTGAGTCTAACTGATGCCTACAACTTCGCTATACGCAACCGAGCCACAACCTCCCCTCGATATGAAGATGTGATAACAGGAAAAGACTCATCTAGGGTTTATGAAGAACTAAAACTCCTGATTTCCCAAATCTCAGCCGCGCGTGGGGTTGACTCGCCATGGACCGATTTCAGCATCAGCCCCCGGATCCAGCAAGCTGGGGATGAGTGGGTTTTACATAACATAACCAAGACTTTGTCACTGGAGAGGAGTGAGTCAATGATGTCAATGGAGGGAAGCATGGTGAGTGAGATTGAAGGGGAGAGTACAGTTGATCGACTCAAGAGGCAGATTGATTTGGATCGGAAATCAATTAGTCTCTTGTATAAAGAATTGGAGGAGGAGAGGAGTGCAAGCGCTATTGCTGCCAATCAGGCCATGGCCATGATGACTAGACTACAGGTATGAGTTCTGGCATCATGCGTACCAGTACAAGTATACATATCTTTTCAGAACTTATGATGGGACGACCTGTGACCCGAAGTTAGAAAATATTGACCTATGACATGTGGGGTTGGGTCTGACCTGTATAAAGAAATAATAAATTTTGCCTACCTGACAAACCTGACCTGACCTGACACAACTGTTGACACCCCTAATTCTAGCATGTACGCCCTTTAGTATGGTATCTCCGCTGTATTAGCATGTACTTGTACTGATAAGTGTCAATATATACGTGTACTGGTACATAGCCATGACTACAGTTTTTTCCAATATGGTAAAGATTAGCAGTATCCATACCATAGAAGTGCCAGTATTTAGTACATGACTCAAACAAGTGGTTCCGGTTGCGTAATGCTAAATGTCAAAATATGATTAAAAGTCAAGTCTTGTTATGTTTTTATTTTAATTTACTTTTTTTGGATAAGGGTAAGGCCATCGGTTATGGTTTTTCCCCTGTCCAATAAAAGTTAAATAAATTAAAGAATATTAAGCTTGACTACTAGACTACTAGTTGTATTTTGACGTTCAGATTACATTGGGCAGCCCTCGATCGGCCGTATTGAACAGCGTTATAGCCCATTGAAATCTCAAAAATTAAAAATTGGAGTAAACCAACACAGCATACCTCTTGAAATCAGTCTCTCTCTCTCTCTCACACACACACACACGCACGAGCGCGCGCGCGGACACTACTTTTATTTATTTCAATTTTTTTTTTATTGTGGGCCTTACAGGAGGAGAAAGCTGCCGTGCAAATGGAGGCATTACAATACCAGCGAGTGATGGAAGAACAGGCAGAGTACGATCAGGAAGCCCTTCAAAAATGCAACGAAATAATTTCCCAGAAACAGAAATATATTGAAGAACTCGAAGCTGACCTGGCAATCTACCGAGAACAGCCAGGAGATACCGGGGTGGACCCTGATTTTAGCGAAGTGTCATCATTAGTCTTTGAAGAACAAAAGTTCTACATCTCAGATCGATTGCGTGAATTAGAAGAGAAATTGCATAATTTCTCCAACAATAGCTCCTTTGTGAAATCCCCAAAACTAGATACTATTGAAGAGGTAGATGAAGAGAATTTTGCAAGAGAAAATGGTGAGGTTTCGAAACCCGTACCAGTGATGAAGAGCATCAGTGGGGAGAAGGATTTGGTTGAACTGGAGGAGGAGATTTCCCGGCTTTCCAAGAGATTAAAGGCCCTTGAGGCGGATCATAATTTTCTTGAGCATAGTTTAAATTCTCTCAAGAGTGGCCAGGAAGGCGCACGGTTTATTAGGGAAATTGCAATCTCTTTGCGGGATTTAAGGGATCTCGGAATTGCCCACGAGAAATAGAAAATGAATATAGCCTATGCTAGTTGTGATCATGTTAGGAAAGGTAACATCTTATGTCTTGGTTACATTGTATTTCCCCAAAAAAAAAAAATCAAAATTTCAGCTGTGTATCACTGAAAAAGAAGAATATCTGATGTGGTAGGTGTCTCATATAAGTAGAACTAGGGTTTTCTTCAAAAAAGAAGTAGAACTAGGGTGTTCTTAAGCTCCCCAAGACTCTTGGTGAGCTAACTCTATAAAACCTATTGGATTGGCTTCAAACGACGAATTGAAACCGTTAAAACCAATCAACTTTACAAATGATGTGTTTATATGCCAAAATGTAAATTTTCGAGTTAGTTTAGTATAAAGTCAAGCAGTAAAAAGGTGAAGGTTTATAAATTAATTTTAATACATTCATTTTTCATTATTTTTGGCTGCTTGATTTTATACTAAATTAATTTGAAAATTTATAAATTTTAGATATAAACACATCATTCGTAAAGTAGACCGGTTTCAACGGTTTGGATTCGTCATTTGAAGCCGATTTGATAGATTTTAGAGTTAAGCTCACCAATGATTTGGTGAGCTTAAGAACACCCTAGTTCTACTTGTCTCGTATAACCTCTGCAATATTTCTAAGAGATATTTTATTAGTAAAACTTAGGTGTGCTTAAGCTCACCCATGCTATCATTCTGTACCAATACTGTTCTGTTAATACCCATAGATCACATAAAATTAATTGTATACAGATGTGTGAAACATCAATATGCTCGTCAAATTCTTAGAACTCGTTATACCAGGGTTTAGCCATCTTTGAAAAAAAGATAAAGAGTGGAGGGGTACAAAAGGTTCTTTCTTTTTTAAACAATCTTGATAACGCTTTCTAAAATCATGCAAAAATATTTTTTTTAAAATACATGTTGTTCTCCTTGTAGATTATTATTTTTATTTTTTTGAAATACAGTTTCTCCTTATAGATTAGTTGTGTATCAATTTTTATGACATTTTAAAATCATTTGATGTTCCATCAAATGCTATTAAATATGGATTGTTGTATATGATGTGTATAAATATAGACTACATTTTACTTGTTAGATTTCAAAATTATAACTTATTTTTTACGGTTCGCAAGGTTGTCAAATTAATTGGTTATCAATAAATCTCTACTCTTTGCTAGAACTTCAATTATGGTAGGACATTTAATAATTTGTTTTTAAGTGATTTTACTTTCCATTTCAGATGCTGGGATTTGTGTCATGACTCGAAGAATTCAATTTACATGCAGATCTGTAAGTGTACATGCTTGTAGTTGGAGTTACATGCAGCATCAGGCTCTTCTTTTGTTCCTCTTGAGTTTGCTTTTGTATTTCTTCCAGGTTGTATGTTTTGTGTGTTTAGATAAAACTTTATTTTTTCTCTCTGGTGTCTTTTTTTTTTAATGTGTAAAAATGTGTAGAGGGATTATTCTTTGTAAGTAGCTTATTTAGAGAAAAGAAATACAATAGGTTTAGCTGTTGTTTTTGTGTGATAATTTTGAATAGAAGGGGCGTGTAATATATTTTATCTCTGGCCAAGCTTGTTTCATTTTTTTTATAATTGCTAATATCATGCAAATTACAAAGATATGAACTACTAATTTCACACATTTAAGGAAATATTTACTGTTATGAGTGAGACCTTTGTAATATGCATATGACTGATCTTTCCGTGTGATGGTTTCATATCTCTATTTTTAACCGTTAAATGTAATATAAAAATGTATTTAAAGACCAAATTTTAATTTTTTATATTTTTTTTTACTATTTGTTAGACAAGTAGAAAAATCATCATTTTCAGATGATCCAAAAAATTTAGATCAAGTAATTTTCTATCTAAAATAATAGTAAAAAAAATATTAAAAATGTAAAATTTAGTTTCCAAGTACATTTTAATATATGTTTAGATTATGTTTAACGGCTCAGTTAGAATTTTTAAATTTTAAAATAGAGAAATAAATTCATGAGGAGGGCTCAAATGCCCTATTGCTTCATGCTCCAATCGTACTCTAATATTTTTATTTTTTATTTCAAAGTCCAAACAAAAAATCTGAACGCTCAACATGATATCCACGCTAAAATGTATTTCGAGATCAAATTTTATATTTTTTGAAATTTTTTTAATATTTTTTAAGATAGGTACAAAATCATTGTTTTTGGATAGTCCACAATTTCCTAAAAAACATTAATTTTGTATCTATCTTAAAAAATAGTAAAAAAAATTTCAAAAAATATAAAATTTAATCTCTAAGCACATTTTAATGTGGATATCATGTTGAGGGGTTCCGATCTTTTGTTTGGACTTTAAAATCAAAAATAAAAATGTTGGAGTACGATTAAAGCATGAAGCAAGAGACATTTGAACCCTCCTCTAAACTCATAGCACCTATTAATATACATATTGGTCTCCCTCTACTATTATTCACCTCTACTACAGCCATTACTAAAATGCTATATTTTGACAGTTGTCTTTGTACCTGAGAGTTAAAATTCTAATAAAGTTTGATGGGATGTTCAAGTTCAAACCCCCCGAAATTTTTATTAATAGGAATATAATTAAAAAAATATCGGTAATGAGGAACGATTTCATGAAATTTCGACATATGGAAAAAACGTTATACTCCATAACGTCCAGGGGACGTTATGGACCATCACGGCCCAATTAGCGAAAATGGCTTACTTCTAACTAACAGATCTGCAGTCCGTTATTGTCTATCGCGGTCTGGCACAGCGGAAAAAAAAAAACCCTGGCCGTTGTTGTCTATCGCAGCCTGGCACAGCCAAAAAAAAAAATCCCTGGCCGTTGTTGTATATCGCGACCTGACACAACGAAAAAAAAACAGCTTACTTCTAACTAACAGATCTGCAGTCCGTTATTGTCTATCGCGGTCTGGCACAACGGAAAAAAAACCCTGGCCGTTGTTGTCTATCGCGGCCTAGCACAGCCAAAAAAAAAAAAAACCCCTGGCCGTTGTTGTATATCGCGACCTGACACAACGGAAAAAAAAATATCCTGGCTGCTGTTGTCCATCACGGCCAGATCCAATTGTTCTCTTTTCATAAAGGAGCGGCCAGATCGCAAAGGAGCGGCTCATGTCTATCACAATTTTTCTCTTTTCATCAGAACCAATTGTGGATAACTTTGATTTAATAAGAGAATCTTGTTTAATTTGCTATTGAGGAAAGAAATTATTGATAATTTGATTAATTAAATTAAATTAAATACTAGACTAAATAGGCCAGACTTGTTTAACAGAATTAAAATTTGGCATATATATTTGAATCAGTCAAACAAATTTAGTGAGTTCAATAAATCTTGGAGAATATATTGAAGCATATGCTTTCAACAAACCTCAATGTATCCTTCAAAGCCGGCTTTCACCTTGCTTTCACAGTTCACCCGTCCCAAGGGGCCCAGCTGACAGTCTGAATTTGCATCCTTCTTTGGTAAGACAGGATGCACGACTTGACTTTTAATCATGCTCATGCCTATTTAGGCTTGAGATATATCGGAACGCTATCCTCTGCGGAGTTTTTAAACTCCGCACATGCGGTTCTTTTAATCTGGTCCGTTAGTTTTGACTTGGCATGAATCTCAAAGCCCAATAATACTGCCCCCTCCGTTAGCCCGAGTCTCAAAGCGGCTGAGAGTTAATCTGGTCTGTTCGTTTTGCTCCGTAGAGGATACGGGTCCGTGATATATCAACACGACCTAGATTTTTTTATTTTTGTTCGTCTTCCCTGGACATAATAGAATAACGGCCCAAGTTTTTTTATTATTTTTTTCCGAACTTCCTAAACGTGATAGAGAATAACGTCCTACGTTAATCGTAAATCTATTAATCAGGCCGTGATGGTCCATAATGTCACGCGAATGTCATGAATAATGAAGTTTTTCATATATATGGAAATTCCGCAGAAACTTCCTCATTACCGATATTTTATAATTAAAATTTCTATTAATAAAAATTTCTGTCAAACCCCAAGTGTGTTAGGTTTCACTCATGATTCATGAAAGAAAATGAGAGGAAATTGCGCTTTTTTTATTCATAAATACAATGATATTGCTTATAATATAATTGGGCACCGTACCAATTTGACACATAGCACAACCTTTTTCCTGTCGGGAAAATAAAGGTTAGTTCAGGTCCAATAATACTGCAATGGTGTGGCACTAGGTCAAATTTGTGGGATTGAAATTTCTTACTACAAGCTACACAACCTTTTGGTTTTATAGCATTGTATATTTTTGCCATAAACTCCAAATTTGGATAATTTTGTGTTTCTTTTTTAAGATTCAAACATATTTCTTTTTCTCAAAATAGTTAATATCATAGTTATTTTTTCTCTCTTTTTTCTTTCCATCCGTTCTCAAGTCTGATCGGAGCCGTTTAATTCGTGTTAAAATTCACACGCACTACTTGATCAATAATGATCTTAAAACCGTCCACACAAATTCTAATACAAATTGAACAGTTCCGACCAAATATCAAATCAAATTTGTTCAAATGCTCATCAAACCGTTCCGATCAGTGGCGAAGCTAGTGTGTTACAGGGGTCGTTTGATTTATAATTAACAGTTCAGATTATATCTACATAGAAAGCCACACTTATTGGAGATGTGCAGGATCTGAAAAGGTGGGTTTGGACTTTTGATTGACTTGCTTTTTCTTGCGTGGACATGATTTACAATCAATCTCCTCGAAAAGTGTTCTTACTTTTTAGTACTGAAAAGATGAACTAAGTTCTCTGGATAAACCTCTGCTGTTTTTTCTCTAAATTTTCTTCGGTTGATAAGCTTCTGCTGCTTTTTTTTTAGAGAAAAATAGCATTCTGCTTTTCTGATCTCAACTATTCAAAATTTTTCATTCACGTATCTTAATAAAAGAATTTTTTCATACACAGATCTCAACGATTTTGAATGATTGAGATAGAAAAAGCAAGACCCTGCTTTAAGCAGCAGAGTCCGTTCCCCGTTAGTTGAGCTATTTGGTGCACAAGATAGAAAGAACTATTACTATGCACTTAAATTTGTTCATTTCTAAGATGCTGCAGCTGGTTGGGCGAGATCTTTTCTCTACAAATGTTCCCCGGCTTTTTTTGCCCTCTAAAATTTCATACTTATACTTATACCCTTTTTAAAATTCTAATGCAATCATAGTGGAGGCTTAATATATCAATAAATATTATACTATTAATCAACGCAGAAATGTTTTTAAATATAAGGGAAACTAATGAGAGCACATCTATATAATATAGATATCAAGTTTGAAACTTTGCTACTTGTAGTCCATCTACAATACTCTCAACAATGCCCTGCATATGAGCTATGTTATATGGATACAGGTACGGGTACTGTATCAGATATTATACGAGATACAACGATACAGTAATTTTCAACACGATACGGGTATCGATACGGCAATAAGATATGTATCGGATACGGGTACGGGACTACAAGTATATATGTTGAAATTTGTTATGTTGAATTTTTTTTACTGTTCGCCTACCTCTCACAAAATTTCTGGCTTCGCCACTGGTTCCAATTCCTAAAACATGAATCAAGTTACTGGTTCGACCGTACAATTAATTTCTTATTTTGTTACCCTTAAATGGTTTTATATATAGGTACTTTACGGAATTAGATGAAAACTTCAACCCAATACTTTTGAAAATATTCATCAGTCTTAGAAAGTTAGAATGCTCACACAGTATAGAAGAGTTGCGCAAGGAGAAAAAAATATATCACGAGGACAACAAAAGGCAGCACGAAGACAACAAAAGGCTGCATGAAGACAACATGATGATGCAATTAATGAACCTAGATCCATTAAAATTGGATGATGTTGATTTTATGAATTCTGAGGAGATGAATTTATTGAGCAAAAAACTGTTTTGTTTTACAATTCTCTATATCTCTATTTATACCATGGTACCAACGGTTCATTTAATATTACCGTTGGTACCCTACCGATTTACTGTTCACAGTACCGTTTGGTACTTTACTGTTTAGTCTCTCTATTCTTGACTTAATCCTAGCCCTCTATCCTTGATCAATGATGATGATACAATCTGAGATCAATGTTCTATATTTTTAACACTCCCCCTCAAGCTAGGAAGGTATATGTCGTGCAATTCTAGCTTGCTAGTGATTGTTTCAAATTGTGTCGGATCCAACCCTTTAGTAAAAATATCCGCTAATTGATCTTTGCTCCTCACGAATAGTGTTTCTATTTATTTGGCTTGGACCTTCTAACCATAGTGTTATTTTCTTCCTCATTATTATTATCATTATCGTTATTATTTGTTTCTTCTTCATTGTTATTGGATTCGATTTCATAATCCTCATTTTGTATAAAATCTAGGTCATCTAAGAGAGGTAACATTGGCCGAATTAAATCATTTTCTAAAGGTTTATCACTACCCCCTTTTTAAAATATGGTTCATCTTCATTGAAAATTACATCTCTAGATATAAATATTTTTTTTGTAATAGAGTCATAGCACTTGTAACATTTTTTGTATGATGAGTATCCTAAAAAAATAGCCTTTTTTGACATAAAATCAAATTTATCTTTTCTTTTAATATGAACAAAACATACACACCCAAAAACCCTCTTGATAAAGAATTTCGGTTGAACTCTTATTTTTTAATGTAATACTAGGTAGTCTATTAATTAAATGTGTAGCACAAAGGATGTCATCCGACCAATATATTTTTGGAACATAGTTTTGAAATAATAACGCACGTGTTATTTCTAATAAATGTTTATTTTTTCTTTCCGACACTCCATTTTGTTCGGGAGTGTTTATACAAGTCGTTTGGTGTATAATTCCTTTTTCTTTAAAAAGATTGGTAAAATTTTTGTTTACAAATTCCGTTTCATTATCCGATCTAAAAATTTTAAGAGTGTTAAATTGAGTTTCTACAAGACATAGAAATTCCCTAAACACATGAATACCTCGTCTTTTGATTTAAGTAAATACAACCATATAGATTTAGAAAAATCATCAATAAATATCACAAAATATTTAAATCCATTATAAGAGTTAATTGGGGCCGGACCCCGTACATCGGAGTGGACTAAGTCAAAAGGGGCTTCACTTCTACTAGTGGAAAGTGAGAAGGGGAGTCTCGTTTGCTTAGCTAATTTACATATATCACAATTAATACAACTAGAATTTGGAAAATTTAAAAGACTATTTAAAATCTTATTGGAGGGATGCCCAAGTCTCTTGTGCCACCTATCGTAATTAATCGAACTTGTCGAAGCACAAACTCTTGAATTTTCTATATCCAAAATATAATGTCCATTTTTAAGCACACCCTCACCAATCTTGTCTTCGGTTACCCGGTCCTGAAATATTACATTTTCATGTGAGAAAATTATTTTACAATTAAATTCTTGCATTAGCTTTTTTACCGAAATTAGATTTATAGGAAATTTTTTTTAAAATAAAACATTGTTAATTTTGTTGTTGTTCAAAGTAATTTCTCCTACACCATGAATTTTCTCTTTTATACCATTTGCTACGGTCACATATTGATCAATTTCGGATGATTTCAAATTTTCAAGGAATTTTGTATTTCCAAACATATAGTCGGTTGCACCACTATCAACAATTATTTGGTTGAACAAATTAAATTTTTTTGAGTTAGATATAATACCACATGAAGAACCAGATGAATTTTGAGACAGCAGCATGGTTAGCTGCTGTAGAATTTGTTGCATCTGATCGGTTGACTCGCCTGACCCGCCAGCGCCTGACCCGTCAGAACTTAAACCCGGTTCACCCGAACCGGTTTTATTGTTATTTTTTGTTTCTGCGGTTTGCACAGCATAGCCGCCCCCCTCATTTTTTTTGATCCCCTTCTTCTTTCCTTCTCTCTCTCCGCCTCCTCTCTTCGGTTCATCTCTCCACCATTTTGGCCGAAGGTTGGGATGAAGAAAATAGCACTTTTCGGCCTTATGACCCTCCTTTTTGCAGTGAGAGCACGTCTCATTCTTTAGATTTGACCAATTTTGAGTCTTTTGGAAGTTAGGGTTTCGGTGATTTTGAGGAAAATGTGAGGCATGGCCGTGGGGCTTGTGTCCCTCGCCGTGACTGGCTTGAGGACCCCCCATAGCCTCCCGCAGCGAGTCTTTGCGTTGTATTTGGTTTACCACTTCGGAGAAAGAGGGAAGATCGGGTGCTCGAATGATTTGTGACTGTATACCCTCGTAATTTGCATCAAGGCCCGCAAGGTACGAGAAAATCTGATCTTTTTTTTTTTGAGCTCTTTCGGATCTGTTGTGAATGGGCGATAAACATCGAGTTCATCGTGTTTCTTTTTTAGAGAGGCAAGATACTCTAAATGGGTTCGAGATCTCTTTTTTTCTTGTTGGATTTCAAGTTGAAGCCGATAGACATGGGAGTGATTTTTTTGTTGCCCGTAAAAAGAGTTAAGCTCTTCCCACAATTCTTTGGATGTATCACAACTTTGGAGAAACAAGTCTGTGATTTGTTGCTCCATGGACCCGTATAAGAGAGCCATTACTGTATGATCCTCTTTTTTCCATTTTCGGATCTGTTGGTTTTTCTGGATTTGCCGGTTTTGGTTTTGCTTGATCTCCTGTGATGAAATCTATTTTATCTCGGCCACTTAAAGAAATGGTTACTGATTTGGCCCATGACAGATAATTCAAACCGTTTAGCAATGTCGGAGTTAATTTCGATGGGTTGGTAGCTTCACTGATTTGCTGCCCCCACTGACCCATTTTGACGTTGCTTGATTGGTGAATTTATGTTTCTGTTTATGAGGTTACCAGTTTTACTGGTAATTATGGTTATCGGGTTATCGGGTTATTGATCAGACCTGGCTCTGATACCATGTTGATTTTATGAATTCTGAGGAGATTAATTTATTGAGCAAAAAACTGGTTTGTTTTACAATTCCCTATATCTCTATTTATATTATGGTACCAACGGTTCATTTAATATTGCCATTGGTACCCTACCGATTTACTGTTCACAGTACCGTTTGGTACTTTACTGTTTAGTCCCTCTATTCTTGACTTAATCCTAGCCCTCTATCCTTGATCAATGATGATGATACAATCTAAGATCAATGTTCTATATTTTTAACAGATGAAGACCAACTTAACACGGCAGTACATTTTTAATCCAAATAATTGAGTGAGTTTTCAATTTTGAAAAAAATATTACTTGTGGGCTCCATCCATCTCTTAGATTTGTCTCCTTCTACCTTCTTTTTGGTATCACCCGGTTTTTCTCTCTTTTTTTCTTTATGAATTATGAAAAATTATTTTTCTCCGTCTTTTGCCTTTTCTCTAAATTTAAAAATATAAGCATTTCAATAATAAATAAATAAATTTCAGAATCCACCTAACTTAAAATATCTATTAACAACAATACTTTCAGAAAGATCATATTATACTTGAGAGTAGAGTTAAAACGTCCTATTGTTTTTGTGCTCCAATTATGTCTCACGTCCTTACCTCTATTTTCAAAGTTCAAATAGTCTATTATAACCGCTCAACATAATCTTCATATTAAAATGTGCTTGGAGACCAAATTTTATATTTTTTTTGAAATTTTTTACTATTTATAAATATATATAGGACAGTGCTACGGTGCTACGCGTATATAAGGCCCCTCCGTGCTACGGCTCACTTTTTGAGTTTTCAAAATCCTAACGGTCGATCCGAACCGTTCAACATGATCTCCATATTAATATGTACTTGCAAACCAAATTTACATTTTTTAGAATTTTTTTACTATTTATTAAGCCACTTTGAAAATCACTGATCCAATGGTCCAGAAAAGTTTACTGTTGTGTACAAATTAGTGTTTTTTCAAAGTAGCTTAATAAATAGTAAAAAAATTCTAAAAAATGTAAAATTTGGTTTGCAAGTACATATTAATATGGAGATCATGTTGAACGGTTCGGATCGACCGTTAGGATTTTGAAAACTCAAAAAGTAAGCCGTAGCACGGAGGGGCCCTTATATACGCGTAGCATATTAGCCAGATTATATATATATGTACAAACTTACTTTTTTTTTAAGAATATTCTAGATAAAATTTGATCTCAAAGCACATTTTAAATATGGAAATCGTGTTGAGCGGTTCACATCGACTGTTTGAATATTAGAAATAAAAATGAGAATAAGAATCATAATTGAAGCATGAAACAATAAAACATTTTAACACTACTCTATTCTGAATGGTTTGAACTTCTTTTAATTTTGCATCAACCAACCAACTAATCAGATTTGGCGCACTCAATAATTTACATCCAAAAAACAGCACCAATTAAGTTATTTTAAAGGAAATCCAATGATTGCAAGTAGAGTATTTTTTACTGAACTCTTCTAGCTCGATCCTATTTGGCCTAACTCAATTGCTTCTCTTCTCTTAATTCCCTGCTGGCAATACTCCTTTTGAGCCGACATGGTTCTACTTCATTATTAAATTGGTTTTTTTTAGTTAACCAATACTCCTCTGTTTTCATGCTAACACAGGAGAAAAATTGTTGACAAATAAAATACCACATTAACCTAAATTCTGAACCCCACTTTCAAAAAAAAAAAAAACCTAAATTCTGAACCCTAATCAATGAAACCTAACAGGGCTTGCCAAATACATGCAAGGGCAGAGTCAAGTGGAGTCTGTCTTTTAATTTTTATTTCAAGAAAATACTTCTGTGCTTTTTTAATTTTGCCTGATCCTGAATTTCTCTCCAAATTATGATTATATTTCTATGTTTTTCTCAGATTAAAAAAAATATAAAAATATACTTAATATTTAAAATAATGTCAAATTGTGTATCATCCTGCTAAATATACTTAATTCTATGTTTTTCTCATCAGATGCAAATAGGAAGAATGTACATGGTAGATTGACTGACTGGTGTGTCTCATTCATTACAAAACTGAGAGGATTCCAACAACAAAATGCCAAAAAATAAAATAAAATAAAAGACTTTTAGAGTTTTAGTTTTATCTCTCTTGTAATTTTTTAATGTCACTCCCATTGACAAAATGACAGTCACAGCCAGACAATGTGGGCCCATAGTGTATGCTACCCAAAAGCCCAACCCAGGTGACAAGTCAAAATTCTTGCGCCATACGGCTCTCCAATCAGAAGTGCATGCTCACCTCCTATATATAATTACTGTAAATAGCCCTTCATATATAGTTTACATGCCTACTCCTACTCCTAATCAAATCAATCTCCATTCTATTGATTAATTGTGGGAGTAATGTGCTACAATTTTGTTTTCACTATAGTTATACTTCTTTGCATTCAAGGTTCATGGTATTGCCAAACAGAAGCAAGGGTTATTACAGGAGCTGCAAGGATAGAGAATAGCGGTACTGCGTACCAGGCATCTACGAAAGGCTCCGTACCGTCATCGCGCGCTTCAAGTTGCACCCATGGACATGTAGACAATGGAGGCGAGTGCCCCCCCTAATGGTGGTAGAAAATAGCATTTTTCTCAATATTGTTACATAAAAAAAAACATATTATTGGTTCTTCATTTAGGCCTTGTGGGTTTCTCTTTTTGTTCTTTCTTGCTTTTGTTAATAGATATTTTTGTAATTAACGCCTGTAGGCTATTTTTAATAGATAAGTTTTGGTTCATTTCTTTAATAAAAGTTTGATGGATTTATGTCATAACTAACAGCAGAAGCCAATAATCAAATTCAATGTGACCAATATTAGTGGCATGCAAGTAGTCTGCTTTCTTTATTTGAATTTTGAAATTTGTTTCTGCTTGTGTGGCAAGTCAATTTTATTGAGTTTCAAAAAAAAAATTTCGAAAAATCTACTCATTTTAAATTGTCATGCCTGAAGTTCACGTTTTGCAATAGAGAGCATTATGATAAATTAGGTTATCACAAACAATTAAATTAATTCCTAACACAAGCGAAAGGGTAAAGATTTTGACAACACTGTTTTTACTTCATGCAACACACAAGTCATATGTTTTGCCACTTTAACTCTATTGTTTGTGTGTTAGATGAAGTCAAAACGGCATTGCCAACATCTTTACCCGTTGAGGAGTGTGAAGAGAACTGTGGTTAAAAAACATAGAATAGGTTTAAGTGTCAATTTTAGTCGTTGTAAAAAATAATTAATTAACATTCACGTGTCAATTATGGTCTGGTGATACCACATGCCCTTTCTGTGATCAGCCAGAGACCGTGGACCATCTTTTTGTCACTTGCCAGTTTATCTCTGACCAAATTTGGTCATAGATAGCTTTTTATAATAATTTTAGTTTTAACTGTACCTCCATTTTAGATTTGTGAGACTTAGACAAAGATATCCCTCTTAGAGACACTTTGCTTTTTTAGAAGTGATTAGAGCTGCAACACTTTGGACCCTGTGGTTACTTATAAACAAAATTTGCTTTCAAAACTCACCTACTCTAGCTTTTGTTGCTTCTTCTATAATTTCATTAGCATCTTATTGGTGTAAAATTAGAAATGATAATTCCTTTTTTAAACTAACCTTATTATTGTCTTTTGATGTTGGTCCTTTGCATCAGCCAGTCACCATAATAGAGATTTCGGATTCGATATCCTAGAACGGGAAAACTCTCTGGTATCGGATCCTGCACTTGGATTAGAAGGGTCTGATCTGGAGGACTACCTAGCTGACCGGACTATCTACGATGAGATTGATCGAGCTGCTGGGTTGCTTCCTCCAGCTTATATTTCTTCCTCTGACTCTACTTCTAACTCTTCTAATTCCAACTCTTTTGATGATAATGCGTTAGTTACTAGTCGTATCGATAGCTAACTCACTGCTGTAATAGCTTTAGTTTTACTATTTGGTTCTGCTATGCTATCTGTTATGTTAGTTGGATTTCTAGACTTAGTTTTTGATTAGCTGTAGAGGCTGTGAATCTCCCTTTTATTTGTATGAGACCTATACTTAGAGCATCTCCATTCTAGCAAACTTTTAGCAATTAATTTGAATTACGTCACTGAGTTTAACAATTAAAAAAATTCATAATTTCTAAATCACTCCATCTCAGAAATTTAATTAGAGTTGTTTTTAAAACAAACTTGCTAATTTAAAACTGTAGTACATTCCAGCAATTATATTAGCAATTTAAAAGAAATCACTATTGTAGATGCTATAAAGAGTTACTTTTAAAGTAAACTTGTTAATTTCAAAATTATAATGCATCCCAGCAATTATATTAACAATTAACACATTAGATTAATAATTTTAAAAGAAATCACTGGCGGGTACAACCCACTTTTATAAAAAAAATATGATTGAAAATGGACTAATCATACAGCTCATATTAGTCAAAAGGATCGCTTCCATCCTCTTAATTCCTTTTTGTCTTGTCAGACTGTCAGTACTCAGTACTAACAAAAAGTAAATACCATTAATTGTAATTAATGGTACTAGTACTTTATTCTATCTCTTGGTTGGTCAAAAAGAAGGTCATGCCATGCACAAGAGTTCACCTTGGGATTTTCTCTTAAACAAAGTTTTGGACACCACCATTTCTTCGTAAGATACTAACAATAACGGTTATACTTGTTAATTAAGCCAAGTAGGCATTTTGAATTCCATGTAATTAGACAATTTCATTTGTTCTAAATGCAAAAAAAAAAAAACATTTTAATTTTGAACTGCAACTCTTTTTCTTTTCTTATTTTAAAAAATATGATGCGCGCAAAAGCGCAACGCAAGTTTCGGTACGCTTGAGGGCGTACCTTTTAAAACCGCGTTTACACTTCACGAGTAAGGGTTGCAAGTGCACAACCCCTATCGAGTAGTATAATCGGGTATCGATCCACAGGGACGGTCAATTACTAGGTTAGAATCTACCAAACTCGATTAAAAACTAGAAGTGAGAAAGGTTTGGTTTGGTATTTAAGTTCCTAAAAAAGTCAATTCAAACAATTCAAACAATTCAGGAAGATGTAATAAAATGCTAGAAGAAATGTAAATTGTGTTTTGATTATGGATAAAAGGCGTTTCCAGGGTTTCAGATTTCATCTCTGATCTGCCTCTAGTGGTACGGCCCGTACCAAGTTGGTACGGCTAGGCCGTACTTCACTTGGTAAGGCAAGGCCGCACCACTCTGGTAAGACCCGTACTGGCTTCCCAGAACAGAGCTTACCAGTTCGAGTTGATGCATTTCCTTGCTGGTACCTTGTGCTAAACTCTTTAGAAAGGTTTAATTGACCATACCTAAGGTTCCTAAGCCTCAACTGTCGTTTGTTGGATCAAGATCTAGGTTGGAATGCAATTGATTGCCTTTTAGGGATTTCTACACCTCAATTCTCATGTGTTGGTACAGATCTACCCTAGCTGGTTGATTGGAGACCTAAGGCACCCTCTAATCTGTCAATTAGAGGAGAATTCAACCTCTCGGCTTCAATTCGAACAAGTCTACCTTAAACAATTGATTTGGTTGAAAGATTGAGATGATCACATGACCTTGATAGGTTCGATCTAAACCTAGAGGTTCATCATACACAATCACAGCAAACAAAGCAAGAGATGGCAAAGAAATCACAATCAATCAATCAAAAGAGTTCATACAAGGTACAAGTCAAAGAAAGTCAAAACAAATCAAGAATCCATCTCTAAACCCTAGAAACTAAAATAACTACTCACAGCACATGATCTGATCTAAAAATACAATAAAAGGGATAGAGAAAGCCATGGATCGAAGGGATCGAGTGGAGGAAGCTTGATCCGTCGATTTTCGCCTCTTCCTCTTCCTTCCTTCCTTCTTGCTCCTAGCTCCTCAGCTCTCTTTCTCTCTCTTACTGTACTCTCAAAATGGATCTGGAATAGAATAGCTATCGAAATTGGAGAGCTCCTCGCCTTAAATAGTCTCTGCCAAAATTTGAATCTGTCAGGCCGCCTTTATGTACGGCCCGTACCAAATTGGTACGGCCTGGCCGTACCAGGCGTGATGAGCTGAAAAATGGCCAAGTCTGGTGAGACCCGTACCAAGCCTGGTAAGGGTCGTACCTCATCATCTGAATCGACATTTCTTCGTGTGTTTTGCTCCAAACCTGCAGAAAACAAACAAACACTCAGCAGTACCAAATTCTAAAGATATATCGATGAAATACACATGATTCTGGTGAATTATGGCACGAATCTGGTACTAAAACAGGCCTAAAATAGACTAAATATGCGAGGTATCAAATTACCCCATAGAAAATAATAATAAAGCAGTTCCCAAGCAGATTATAGTTGACAAGAAACATAAAACATGTGACCAAAATGGATATCTCCTGTTCCAGTAGCGAAAGCAGAGGATCAAATCTAAACCCTTAAAAGTGGATTCCATGTAAATGTAGTTACCTCGTTGCTTCCTTGCACTTCTTTCACAGTCGCAAACTATATGCTATCAGCCTATCATAAGACCAATCCAAATAATCTCCTTGACAAATCCTTGGGTTAGCTTCTGTCAATTGTCATGGTATTTAAAAAATAAAAAATAAATAAAAAAAGAAAGACAAATCCTTGGGTTATACGGCTCTCCAATTGAAAAGTGCCAAGCTACTTTTTAATCTCGGTATAAGTAACAATTTTCACCGTTTGAAGCACGCCCCACCAATTCCAAATTTTTATTAAAAATACCCTGACCGCCCCACGGTGGGGCGGTCCACTATTCAAACCAAATCGCTCCTTAGTGGGGCGGGCTGCCTACACCAAACCGTCCCATAGGGGGGCGGTCTGCTATAAAACCTATATAAAAGTCACTTTTTTCTCTCCTGTCCACTCACAATTCATTCTAACTTAGCTGAAAGAGGAAGATGAAGAAGAAGGTGATTTGTGGCGATTTCAGAAAAAAGTAGAGGTAGATTTAATTTTTTAATTAATTTTTTTTAATTCGTTTTTTTACATCAAATTTATTTTACCAAGTTTATAATTTTTACAAAAGGTGGCCATATTTAAAAATGTTAGTTGCACTGTATGTGGGCAGGAAGCTTGTCCAGGTGTGGGTGTGGGTGTGGAGGGAGCACAGTACACGAAAGAGGCAGCCTATAGCTTCGAGGTTAATGAAAATATCTCATTTCTGGAACTTAAGCAAATGGTGTACGAAAAGACTGGTGTAAACCCCAATCGGTATGACGTAGACTTAGTTACTCGGATTAACACAATTCGAGAGGGGTAGACCTTACTATACCAGGTATCCAATAACAGATGAGAGGCTATGGAGGGATATTTACAATACTTTTGAGTCACAGGGCACTCCGGTAATAGACTTATATTTCAGGAGAGTTTCGCGTCAATCCGGGGTTGGAACTTCTATGGAAAATATAGGTTATGACAACTCAGGGCCCCATCACTTGAATTATGACAACTCTGGTTATGACAACCCGGGGCCCTGCCACTTGAGTTATGACAATTCGGATTATGACAACTCGAGACTCCGCCACTCGAGTTATGAACCGTACGTACCACCCGTTTATGACAATTATGTACCTGATTATACCACTGATTATAACATGAACCGTATGTACCTGAAACTGTAATCCAAGCCAGATTTTCATCTGTACCACCATCAATACCTATACTTTTACCCATTGTTACCTGGAGTGATATTGACATTGATAGTGAAGGGATCGATGCCATACCAGAAAAGGAAATGGACACGGGTGATGATTGAGACGGGGATTGGAATTCTGATCACTTATCAGATAGTGATGGAGATTATTTACCTAGGGAAGACAGATTTCCGATTAGAGGTCGGACAAATAGGCATACTTGCCCCACATTCAACGATTACACTGGTTTTGAAGAAGCAGACATAAGTTGGTTTGGGAAGCGTGTCGTATACAATTCGGAGCTTGCTCCGCAGCAGGTTTATACTAACTTAGATGAACTTGTGAAGAAAATCAATGAAGTTCATATTCACGGCAACTGGGAGTGCAAAGTATAAAAAAAGGACCGAACAAGGTTAGTTGTTGTTTTTAAAGACACACAGCGTTGCGAGTTCCGTCTTTTTGCAACTCCTGTGGGTAAGGGGGAGGCATAAATTATTAAGAAGTGTGAACCACCTCATACATGCAAGTCTGCGTCGTCAAGGACAGACCATGCACAACTTACGGCTTTACTTATTGCCGGTGTAATTGAGACGGACGTTAAGGAGGACCCATCGATGAGTATTAAGGAGGTTGCTAGACATGTCAAACGCGTTTACAAACATATCACCCCAAAATACAACAGGTTGTGGAGAGGGCGTGAACTTGCGATCTGCTGAATGTTCGGTAGTTGGTAGTTTGTGAACTATTTAATTTAGAGTTTGTGAAATTATTTTATATGCTTGAGTTTTGTTATTTTCCTAACTTAATTACATATGCACAATTGACAACATAAAATATAAATAAACACTAAATTGATGAAATAAAGACTACATGGAATAAAGTCTACAACATACATTCTTAATAAGTAGTACTATTTCTTACAACGAGCCTTGAAAGTACATGGAACAAAGTCATCATCGGACTTTGCCGGATCTGGATCAGTCACAGTAGACGAAGTGGTAGCCTTACCAGTATAGTACATGGAACAAACTCATCGTCCGATGCTGGAGGCTCTGAATCAACCTTCTTCTTTTTTCGAAAGATAACCGTAGGAGTTTTTCACAAAGTCATCGTTCGAAATTTCATAGCTAAGAAATTCCGACTGTATGAATGATCGACATGTCTGTGTATCAGGGCATAGTTGACAATTGTACTTTTTTTCTCTATTTTTACCTCAATCACTAATTGACCCTCATCTCGCTAGGCTACGATAGGACGACCTACCTCGATTGTTACTGTCTATCATTCTCGTCCAAAAATGAATTAAAAAGACAAATTAAACTAATAAATTAAAAAAAATTGTGAAGATCTACCTTTATTGTTATCTGAAATCGCTAAAAAATCGCATTTCTCTTCTTCCTCTTTCTCTTTCAGCTAAGTTAGAATGTATTATGAGTGGGCAGGAAACAGAAAAGTGACTTTTATATAGGCTTTATAGCAGACCGCCCCCGTATGAGGCCGTTTGGTGTAGGCAGCGGACTGCCCCACTGAGGAGCAGTTTGGTTTGAATAGTGGACCGAGATTGAGAACAGATTTGTTATTTTCTTTTTTTTTTTAGGGTATTAATAAAAATCACGAGGCTAGCTACTCGTTGCATACTGTTTCTCTTTTTGCCTCTGGTAGCTAGCTGTAGCTCTCTCTAAAGCTATATTGATTCTAGAGTGATGTTTTTAAGAGAAGATTGTCCATGGTTATAAAATATGAGTATATGCTAGTAAGTGTTCCTCCCAATCAATTCCAAATTTCCAAACATTTCCATTTTCCGAATAGGTATTTTGTGTTGAGGACATAGAAGAAGACAAGACTGACTATGGACTGACTGGTGACAAGACTGGACTGGTTTCGATAGGCGGGCAAGGGAAAACAGAGGCAAGAGTTGTGGGAGTGAAGAGAACATTTGAATCGTTCACTAAAGGCTCTGCACCATCATCATCTCAGCCTACGGGTTGCACCAACGGGCATATAAATAATGGCACTCCATGCAATATCGGTGGCGGAGGAGGGTAGAAATGTCTCCATTTGCAAAGATTACTTTATATTTTTGTTATATTTTCTAGTTACTATTGCACTTCATTTTTTTTCTTTTTTGTACTTTGCATTTTGATCTAGAAAAGATATTAGGAGGATATTATTCAGAAACTCTTCTTTCTTTTATTTTATCACATTTTAGATACTCTCAAACAAGTTGCTTTATTTCACAATTTCATCGACAACATACCAACAACATATATTAATCAAATCTATACAAAGAAGCAACAAAAAATCAACAAGTAAAGAATGAGGGTAGAACTAGCAGTACAGTCAGAATTCAGATCCAGTGCAATACCTGACCTAGTAGAATGAGATTAAAGTCGTCATTTTTAATCTGATACGAATCTCAAAACGGACCTCCTATATAAATAGGCACTGCATTACTTTTAGCCCGACTGGTAGTATTGTACTCAGTCCAGTACCTTAGGGATACGGACTCATACAGTCAGCAGGCGACTACCAAGCAAAGGGCATAGAAGCAACACAGATTGTAAAAATGTACAAGTCTACATAACAGCATCAGCACAATAACCTTATACATCAGTCTCTTTGCTAAAACTAGCAATCAATGTGATTCTTGACATAACATGTACCTTTTATATTTTTGTATATGAGCTATTGCTAAGAAACCTGGAAATGCTTCGACTTTGGCACTCACATCTCATAGATTATTATACAAACAAACCGCCCCATACAGCAATTCTAATGATACAGGTTACCTTATTATGAGATCAATTCCTCTATGGCACCAGCGGGTGCCGTTCGGCAACAAGGGATTAAGCATCTTTAAACCTTAATCCGTTTTCTTTAGCTTCCTTAACAGCTTAATCCTGCTGAACACCAACTCGCGCTCACCTCCTTTAGCTTCCTTTTGCCCGGATCTTAATCCTCTACCAGACCTTATGTCACATCTACCCCTTCCTCTAACTTCCTTAGCTTTAATCCATGGATTAAGACAACCGAACATCGGTTCCTTAGCGCTCCTTAAGCTTTTAATCCTTCACTCTTAATCTCTTGTTGCCAAACAGCCCCACTGCTCTTGCTAGTAGTCTGTCCTTGGCAGCTCACTAATTTTCTAAAATGAAAAAGAGGGAATTTGGAAACTACAAGCCAAGTGTGGTCAGAACCTATAATGTACTGAAAGCAGAGATGAATTATTAATTTAGACACTCAGCCAATTCAGGCACCAGAAAATGAAACAACAAATTCAATAAAAACAAGAAGGAAACTAAAAAGAGCAACTCAGTCAATTAGAATTTCTTTATTAATTATTAAGGTTTAGCATAAGACCTTATGTGAAAGCTGAGATTATAAAAGCATTTATACTAACCCCTTTTGTGTAAACATCACCGTTTAATCTAAAGATTGCAAAGAGCCCATGTTACCATAGGGACCCGCCCCCTGGTAGTATGTTGAGTACCCATTACTAATCCCACCACTCGCCAAGTTATCAGAATATTCTCCCACACGGTTCCCCCCATACATAGAATAACCATTCACATCTCCAACATTGACACCTGGCATGACGGAAAAATTATTCGCCACGCAAGGATGCATATGGCTTCGCAACATCTCTATCTGGCTATCAGAATAGGCCGAGACGTTGAGTCGAGGAGTACCAAAAGACCCATAAACCCTAGGGAAACTTTCATAGTAAGCCTCTGGTGAGCGAGCCCAGCTAGGGCTGACATCAGCAGCCATGCTTGCTCTGTCAGGTAAAGAGTACTGGCGGACTAAAGAAGCTATGGTTGTATCCATTGCTCTGATCCTCGTCAAGCAAGTCGTTGATTATGTCAAGGTGGGGGAATTCGTCAGACACCAGGCCGGACTGCTGGTTCGAGCTCAAACTGGACGGCTCCATGTCTGGTACAGCCTCTTCAGTGTTGCCGTTAAGTGACTCCTCATTCAACTCAGGTCTCTCCACACTGCTGCTGCTGACAGACAACTCCTGGCGAGAAGATACATGCTGTGCATCTCCATTTAGGGTTTCTATAGTGACAGTACCAAACCTCAATCCATGCTCAGGGGGTACTACCACAACTAGAGATTGAGACGGCTTGACAGGGGGGTTGGAGCCTGTTATTGCATTCCGGTAGGACTGAGGAGCATGGGTTGAAATAGGAGCTGATGGTGCAATTGAAAGAGCAGGTTGTGTGGCTGGTTTCTGTCGTGACGTCACTTTGGCAGTAACAGGACTGGTAGCATTACCAGTATTGCTGGCACTGGTATTACCACCTTTTTCTTTTGTTACTTGTTTCTGTTTCTGTTTATGATTATCAGTTTTCGAGCTGGAAGAAGAATCAACAGCTCCATTGGCTTGAGATCTGCTAGTTAGTACAGGATTAGTTGTTACATGATCTTTCGAGGTAGATTTTATGGGTTCAGAAGGTTTGACAGCAGGGCTGCTTATGTTTTCAAGAATTTGCTTGGAGTCCTCTTGGGAGGGTAAATTTGGGGAAGGATGAGAGGAGGGTTTATTCGGGTTCTTCATGGGGCTTGAAGAAGAGGAGGCAGAGGCTGAGGTTGAATCATTACCAGTTTCGGTTTTAGAAAACACTTCACCAAGCTCCTTTGCATTGAACTTCTTTAGCAGAGAATCCTCGACCTAACATAAAGAACCAATTAAAAAAGTTAGGACATAAACCTCATAAATAAATAATTTAATCAATGAAGCAATTCATTGACAAATTTAATAGAATTGTCATGAGAACATAATCTCTGCACCCTACCAGTCAACAAACAGAAATATACCCTATTTTTAATCAGTTTTTATTTTTTTTATTCTGCCAGAATAGTGCTTGTTAGGAATTAGGTGTATAAATTAAAGGTTCTTGCCGACCTATTATCCTAATGTCTAACACATAATATAAAAGAAAACACACTAAAGAGTACTTTGGTCCGTGCATGCTCAATGGGTCCAGATGACCTGATATAACAGAAAAAACACTCAAGGATATACCCCCTATGTATCACTACAAACAACAAATCAGCTTTCAAAAGAAGCTGATATGGAAACAACAATCTGAATGAGCCTGAAACTCAAAAATAATATACAGGCCATGCACCCCTTGGCCCACCTTGCTTTCTATGAGTCCAGATGACAAATTGTACTGTAATGCACAGCCCGTTTAATTTAACAAAAGAAACCACCATTTACCTCAACCAGCCTTTGTTGTAAAAGCTTGATCCTATCCTTGAGTGAAACAACAAGATTCTCGGATTCTGACCTGGGCCCCCTATAGCTTCCAGTGTAGTAACGCCCAGAGTGTGTCGGCACGTCAGGGGGCGGGCTACTTGGACCAGCACTGGCGGCACTACTCATACTGTTAAACTGATTAATTCCCTCCTTATTCCTCCTACTCCCACTTTTAGACAACCTCCTCCTACTGTTACTACCCCCCTCAGGAGTGAACTCTTGGATTTTGATGTCTACAGAAGGAGGCGCTTGCTTCCTCTGGCTTATTGGTTTCGTTTGAGTCGGGTTGGGGTGCCTCGGCTTTCGGGTCCTCATTGTCCGATAAGTCAGATGTGTCCTCTGGTTTGTTGTTAATAGAGTCAGATTCATTGGAATTGTCAACCAACTTTCCATCAAGTGTGAAGTCTTTCACCTTTCCCCTTATTCTCTTTTCCTGCCATTGCGCTTCTGCTTTGTCTGAAAAAGATTAAATTGGCATGATAAGAGCTAGTAATATAGTAATATAGAAAATAAGGTATATTTGTTTGAGCCGAGAACTTCTGTAAGATTGTTGATTGGTTAGTGGAGAGGACATTTATTTATCCTTAACAAAATTAAACAAAAAAAAATTATGAAAGAATTCAGGTTCGTGAATAGTCAATGCAACAGATTTGACGTTGCATCTTCAAAAATAATGAATGTAGAATGACATAAATTAGATTGTCA
The DNA here is from genome assembly GCA_025461045.1 of Carex parvula. Lineage (NCBI taxonomy): Eukaryota > Viridiplantae > Streptophyta > Magnoliopsida > Poales > Cyperaceae > Carex > Carex parvula. The sequence goes on along the minus strand of JAJGRW010001025.1, from coordinate 141,956 downwards.
ATATTCTATAACAAGCGCATTAATCTTTGGGCTAACATCGTACAGAACGATCAAATTGTTACATTATGAGGTAATATTAAGAATTTTGTATTGCACGGTCCTAAAATTTATACAAAATTTTTATGTATAATATTCGAAAACTTAGCATCATAAATTTATCCTTTCAAATTGGTGATATTAGGAAATTAAACAACAATGCCACAAAATAAATAAACAGATAAAAACGGACTCCAGAAAAAGAAAGGACTAGTGGCATCAGGCATTACCAGTACAGTACCAGTATGTTTATTTGAATTAAGATCTATAGTAGTTATAAGCCTTTCTATGAGGATCCATTATATAGTAGAGGTACAGACCTGCTTTCTCTTTGAAGAACGCTTCTCCTTGTTGGGGCCGCCATGTTTGTTCCTCAGATCAGAGGAACTTCCAAACAATTCCTCTTCCCGAATAAGCTCCTCTTGCCTCTTCAATGCCACAGCCTCCTGGTATGCTATCTCTATCCTACTGTTGTTAATATAAATTTAGTGTCAGCAAACCCTCACAAAAAAAAAAATGTTTATTTAAATAAATGCGACAACATGGCAAGGAAAAAAAATGAATTACCAGTCATGCAATAATAGGTATTGGATCCATTACAGCACTTCTTGCCATGTGAAATATAATTAAGTCAAGTCAAGATAGCATACCTAAAAATATGACCTAGTACAAAAATCTCCATCATCCTCCTGCCCAATTCTGTTAACGCCCTTTCATCAGACTCAATCGAATCTTTATGTGCATCTTCACCACAAGCACCATCCTAGTAAATTTTGGCTGATAAGTATCGCATTTTATGATCAAGTACTTTTGAATAATGTAAATACATGAGACAAAATCTAAGGTACGATCAATACTTGGAAAGGAAATACAAAAAAAAATCGATCAGAACCCAAATTATCAAATGATTCACAGTTTCATTCCCAGTTCTCAATACATACCTATTAAGTACACTAATGACAGGCAATGAGATCAAAAGTATTTTCAACATACCTTCTTGCCAGCTTGTGCATTTTCTCTTCTTTCTGACGAAGAGCAGGCTCTGATGAGGCCCTCTCAATCAGATTTATAATATACATCAGACAACACAAACATATCCTCGTCAATCCGAACTAACGGTTCGGGCATGTCATCCAGACCAGCACCTCAATGCTAACCTCACATCATCTCCCCTGCTCTGCCATTCGAGCACCTTGAGACCAGTGTAGAGAGCATCCATCACTAGAGTAGAGGTCACCTCCTTCTCTATGAAGAAGTGCTTGACTAAAAGTTTTAGTATAGAGTCAGTTCGATCTCTTGTGATGCGCCGCCTTGAGACTCGGTCTATTCCCGACCAAAAGGCACGAAAACTGCAATCGACACATGTAGCAAATGTCAATAACCCTTTCCATGTAAATGTGCACACAGCAGCAAACAAGACATCTCCAGTACTCATATGGGTATGGAAATTTCTTCTGAAATAAAAAATGGTTGTGCTTTAGAAAAACAAAGGAAAATGAAGGACACACCTAGACCACTTATTTTTATCAAGGACAAATTGCTGAGCTGGTTTTCCTTTCTTCAACAAAGTGGCGGCAGACTTGCTCGACATTTGATAAATAAACCCGTACTAGCTCCCTTCGGTATTGCAAATCAAGACACCGAAATGGGCTATTCGTTCTCTCTCTGCAATGAAAATCCATTAATGAAATACACTTAATATAAGAACATATTTACATATTGCTCTTTTTCTTAGCTAATTAAATCCCGATTCACCCATCCATTTTCAATCTATTCACACAACTTCAAGGTTATATACAGTTTAGTAGTTGGATTAGGTTCAATGTGCACTGCAAAACAACTATAATCCTGTAAACTAAAATAAAGTCACATGCCATTCCTAAAGTAGCAAATATCCAACATAACCTCCTTGCCCAATCATTCTCCACGCTACTAAACTTTTCTCAACATTTGTAGACATAGAACGGACATAGGGGGGTATTTTCTGAAAATAATTCTAAACTAGGTACAAAGGTGCATAGAAAAAACTTTCATGTTTGTCGGGCTATGTACTGATAGCATTTTTTTAGTTTTCCAGGGTATACATGATATTTGTAGGTTTGCAAAGTCTGGAGATCATAATGAAATGATGTAAAAGTTAAGTTCTTTACCTGATAACTTGTACTTGAGCTTTATTATGAGATTCTCATCATCATCAATAAAACCATCCTTAACTTTCGACAATTCCATGAACTTCTTCCAACCCCAATCATGTTCTTTCTTCCAGAAACGGTGCAAAGTGTCTATTACCAAGAAAACAATTTCTAAGCATATAGGTCGAGCATAAACAATAAAAAGAAAATTAAAAAAGAGGCCAGAACTGACCTGAGTATTTAGATTTCTTCGGATCCTTGTAACGACTGCAATTGAAAACTGCGCAAGATGGCTCCATCCTGAAATGTGATAACACGGCAAAGGTCATACTACTAGTTAGAAAATTAAAATTTTAAAATGAAGTTGCATACACATTATAACCTACCAGGTAGAAGCTTGTCATGATTCGCCTACACAAAGAAAGAGCGACAAGTGATTGCCACACATCCACAGCCCTGTGGGTATATTAAAATGTACCTAAAAACCAATTAACAAACTTTTTAAAGTCCAAGAAAGCACCATCTACAAAATTATTTTAGCACCTCAAAATTTAGGCAATCTATCAGTTCAGCACCTGAAAACCACATACAATTATTAAGTAGCAACCAGCACTGTACCAAATCCTATTGTGGGTGTTCGGCAACCCATTCTTAGACTCCTTAGACTTCCTTTAGACTCCTTAGAAGCTTAATCCGTCCGAACAACCTCTCCTTAGTGAGGATTAACTTTTGCTCCTTTTGCACCAATTTTCAAAGCTCAAGCCCCTCTTGCCCCAATTCTTAAGGCACCATTTTTCTTGGATTAAGCCTCCTAACACCGTTTTTGCTTACTTAGCACCTTTTTCTTAATCGATCCTACCGAACAAGTGCTCCTTAACTCCACTTAAAATTTAATCCCTCATGTGGTGCCAAACACCCCCATTAAGCCCCAGAAGGTCAAAATGATAACAAAACTGAAAAAAAAAAAAAAAGTGTGAAACGTATATAGAAGCCTTGTACCATTTAAAACCACCAACATCAAACACATCACCACGTAGTTCCCTCTTTTTTATTGTCTGAAATTTTTCAATTTTCCAAGTATGCCTCCCGTACAGTTCAGATGGCTTCGGTCCTGACAGATACAAACAAAAATTAAAGATAACAGTAACATTTCTAAGGAACTCTATTATTTAGGGGGAAAAAAAGCTTCAAACATGGCTTATACTCAGCTGGTTGAATAAACAAATTTATTGAAAAGTTACATGCAAATTAATTTGCAAAAGTGGCATGCATTATTTGCTTATTTTTCTTTTCTCATACTTGATCTTGCTCTTCATTGATCCGTTGATTTTTGTTATTATTTTTTTTTCAGTTCCACATGTTAATTTGCAAAAGTGGTCAAACAAAGATGAATAAAAAATAGGTTTAAAATCAGCACAAATAACACACCATTATCATCATCATCAGAATCATAGTAAGGTGGTGAGGTGGAAGGGGTCCCATTCTCAACCTGTTCAATGGACCGCCACTCAGAATTTGCATCCAAGGATCCGCACCGGCTTGTGGCCTCAAAATCATCACTTGCACTCGCAGACATTGCTCGACTGACACTCTAATTTTAATTTCTTCAATGAAAAAGAATAGGAAGTTCAGACATCAACATAGGTGTTATATAATTGCTAGAAGCATTTAGACAAACAACAAAAATATGGTTTTTCTCCTCTATAAGAGCAACTTTGTCAGCTTGGGAGAACAAGGAAACGTAGTTCAAGTGCCTTCAATGCAAAAGATGTTTTTGTACCAATTTCGAGTGACATATTTATGACATGAGCACAAATATAATTTATGGTTGAACATCTATTCTTCCAATTGCACTTGTGAAGGTACTCATCAACTAAGGAGAATTATTAGAGCACTATCACTTCATCATACACAAAGGACAAATATGCAATTTACCTCAAACTAATAAGACAGACATCTAAACACCATCCCGTAATACCACGAAGATTTGACACACTAAAAAGTAGCTGTACTTCTTCGATTAACCCCTACCCCCCCACCCCTCCCGTGATATGGAAAATTTCTCTCATCTGAATTTTGCGTCTTGAAAATTCTCATAAAGAATCTAAAATTGCGGCGACCATAATAAAGCTCTAGATTATTACACTCCTATATTAAGTTAAGACTGGAAAAACTGCAAATTGTAATTTATCCTAAAATGGAATCTGAAGAGAACTATTCTAACTACTAGTAATTTTGGGAAACCATGTATTTATAGATAACAAGAAGATATGGATACCATAATACGACCTCCACAAGAATAAGGTATCCAGAGAATCTAATTTTCGGAAACACAGCTCTCAGCAGATACTAAAACCCTAAAGCAACATAGAGAGAACGAAATACAAACTAAAACTAGGAACTAAGAACTTATGATCAAATTCCACAAATCTCCCCTATTAGAGCTGCTAAACTAATATAAAACCAGATAATCACACACAACAGAAGCTGCTTGCCAGGGCAAAAAAACAAAGATACCCTCACCAGGATTTCTGTACAAATAACAATTTTCCAAGATCATGTACACACAACCGCACGACCTGGAAGCATCGCAGAAATAACACGGACGAGTACACCGAACTAGAAAGAAATAAAGAATAAACTTATTCTCTACAGACAGAGGGAGTGTAGAAGGGGCGAGAGGGGGAAGAAAGAGAGATACTGTACCTTCGATCAAACTTCGACAGGGGGAAAGACTGTGCTTCTTCGATCAGGTTTTAAGAGGGCGAGAGAGAGGAGCCGACAAGAGGAAGAGTCTGTAGGGATCGGGTCTAAAGAGAGAGAGAGAAAGAGAGACGATGTAGGTATGGCCGCTATGAAAAGGAGATTGCAAGGGAATTATCGAAACCAGGGTTTTGTTTTCCAATTCAATCCCTAAAGTAACAGAATATTAACTTTTAGATCTGGACCGACCGATCAGAATCCGCACGAATATTAAATGGAACCCGTGCATTCCACCTTGAGTCAGATTGGCCCGAATTCTGATCGGACGGCTTCTATTTAAAATTAATTATTCTGTTACCTCAGAGGTTTTAGACTCTTTATTTCCTGTATTGTATAGTCTTGCCATGGCTTTGCTGGGACCCGAACCCGAATTTCTGCTTTTTTTTTGTTTCGTTTTTCGTACCTTTTTTTTGTAGCAGGTGAAGAAAAGATATTTGTTCCTTCGAATATAACTCGTTTTACGGAATTTCTCGCCTAAAATGTCACAGAGAATATTTTCACCCATTCACCCGTGCACCGAGGGACGCTAGTTGCCAAAAAAAATTGTCAATTGATCTCCATTAGTTGAGGACTGACGTTACTATTAAAGTAATTGATGTTTTCTTAACTGTCTGATCCTAATCTGACGGTGCAGATGAGCTCCGCAAGGATTCTCATATTTGGCAACTGTAGAGGTTTTCTTAACTAAGGAGGCGTCGGAAAAGGAATGTTATAACAGATTTGGCGAATTAGATCCGGTCCGGTTGCAGACTCACAACTTCCCCAAAATGAAACCTGGCTGCCTGAAATGGATGCTCTTGATCAGCGAATTGATGACGTCAAGGAAATAGACGGTGTCGATGGAAATGTTCTCCTCTCAGATTGTACAGAGATTTAATTCATGTGGTGGATCTGGCCGTTCATTTAGACTTTTAATTAAACTTGATAGTATACTAGTTGCCACTACTTGTACATTTGTCTGTTTTTTTATAACAAAATCATCTAGTTAAAACTATTTAACGATTACTGAAGAGAGGTTTAAAAGGGTAAATATTTTAACAGTCATGTTTTGACTTCACGCAGGACACGAATTATATATTTTCTTTTTCTATTTGTATTTTATTATTTGTGCGTTGTATGAAACCAATAAATTGTTAATATCTTTATGTTTCGTGTTCCGAAAACAATTAAAAGTAGCAGCACGGTATTTTTTTTTTCTTTATCTAACAAAGGGTTAAGTTTTTTTTTTTCATGTACGATTAATTAAGCACAACATTAATCAAGGTACATAGAAGGTAGACACAATTCTAATCAATTATTAATATTATACAGGTCCTAATAAGTGGGGAATATTTTTATAACATGCATTCATTTAAATCAGTACGTAAATATGTAGATTAGCATAGTTAAATATCATTTAAATCAGTGTAAAGCTTCATGCAAATTATGCTAAATGTTGCTTTCGATTCTTCATAATTATGCTTGTTATGCAAAAGGATTTTCTCAGAGTTTCTCAAAACTTTGACTGTACAAAGCATATTATACATATTTTCCTGTTGAAACAATTTGTTTCATATCTTTGAGGTTTATATAAGCAACTTGTTTCATTTCAGCAATCTTAATTAACTTATTTTGTTTTGTTTCATTTCAGCAATCGCTGGTGCGGTGCCTTGTGGTGTCTTCTTTTTTGGTGCTTGTTGATTTCGTGAGACGAGAAGCGAGGCGTGAAGGCCTTGGTACCGCATCTTTCTTGCCCCTCTTTGCAATTTGCTCATCTCTCGGGTAATTAAAAAGCACTCCCGTTTTATTGTTGCTTGTTGTATGTTGATGGTGCCTTGTTGATTTTGCTTGGTATCGTGATATCTAGTGCGGGTTGTTGATTTTCCCGGCTTAACTAGTTGGTTGTGAGTGGTAAGCACTGTCTGGATTGTGCTTGTTTGTTTGTGATGACTTGGTTATTTACAATATTTTCTGTGCTGGCTTTGCTGGTTTGGTTCTCTATTTTGTGCTGACCTTGTTTTTAAGGGTACTTGAAAACAAAGGGTAGACATTGTAATTGAATAGCATTTAATTGCTGGTTTGGTTCACTAATTTTATTTAATTGCTGCAAATTGAATAGTGTATTGAATTGTATCCCTTGAACTGCTAAGTGCCGAGTATTTATGATGGATCAGCTACTGTGAAATTTTTTTGAGTTGAGTTACTGTGAAAAATTGAATAGGCATCAGCTACTGTCACAGTAGTTTCATGTAAAGGTAACTTTTGTTTATTTTTTCTTCGTATGTTGAGTTGAGGTATTAAAATTGTCACAGTAGCTGTTTTTTGGCTCTTTTTCTGTTTCCTATTTTCATTTTTACATTTTTTTTTTACAATATTATTCTTTCAAGGAAATCATTGCAGTTCATGTCACGTCTAGTGGTGGGGTGATAGTGAGCCGGCCTCGGCCAAGAAACATTGCAGTTCCTATTTTCAAGAATCTGTGTGATCGGTTTTTGAAGAAAGTTGGCAACGAAGTATGAGTGGAAAAAAGTAAACAATTTAGGATATGTTATTTTGTAATAATTTAGGATTATTGTAATTTGGTGAACTTGAACTTGAACTTGTTTAATTTAGAATTAATTTAAGATGTGTTATTTTGTGTTGATCTTTATTTCTGATTGTTACATTTCATATTCTGATGCTTTCATGCCAGCAAAAATGGTAGCTGGCCAAATATAAATTTTTTTTTTAAATAATAAAACAATTCAGAAACGGTTATTTATAAACGACAGTCCTTGATAGTCCGAATCAAGAACGACTATTTATAAACGACCGTCCTTGATTGTACGAATCAGGAACAGCTATTTATAAACGACCATCCTTGATTGTCCGAATCAGGAATTGCTATTTATAAACGACTGTCCTTGATTGTCCGAATCAGGAACGGCTATATGTAAACGACCGTCCTTAATTGTCTAATCAGGATCGGCTACATGACTGTTCTTGATTAGTAGTGCTATCAATAACGCCTGAATCAGTATCACCCAGATGTCCGTTCCTGATGTGCATTTTTTACCGTCCCCAATTGTTCATTTTCTACTAGTGGTCGTTATATTTGTCGTTATGTTTGTTGATTTGGAATTTGTGCTTGTACAGAAAAAAAAGCATGAAATTTCCAATTTAGTTTCTTTATTTAAATTATTTGGTGATTATAATTTATACTGAGGACACCACAATAAATTTAATCATGCAAAATGACATTACTTTACAATTTCTGTACGTACTATATCTCCTTCCACAACTCAATTTATTGAATTTGTAAGATATATAAACTAATTTTCAAATCGAAAGTGTTATATATATACTTTGTCAGTTCCATATATACTTCTCTTATTTAGTTTTAGATAGACATCTTGGTAGTCAAGCAAGCTAGCTAGCTAGCTTGGCTTCCAAACTTGTTTTGCTCTTGATCGTCTCATCTGTGGTGCATGAAAAATATATTAGAGCGAGTGTTATTAACTGATGAATCTCCTTTGTTGAGGCACGCGTGTTGGGAATTTAACCACGTAGATCACATGTTTCAACTAATGGTGACTTAATTCAACATTAGTTACAAAGTCGGAATCTTATATTATCTAACATATATCGATCATATATTTAGACTAAATTAAATCCAAACCATCCGCCGCCATTAAGGACTTCTTCTGCGAAAATATAATGCAAGGTCAATCAATTAAGGACTTCAAATCTAGTTTTATTTATATAAATATATATTCTTTTCTTTCTTTTCTTCACAGGAGAAGATGCAGATGCAGACAGATCTTTGGA
>JAJGRW010001025.1:0-128643 GCA_025461045.1 Carex parvula | reverse complement strand
TACGATCATCCGCGTGCATAGTACCATAGCCACCTAACTTTATTGTTGAACAAGCTCCCCGTGCAGCTTAAAATTTAATCTCCACATATTTACTGAACGAACTCAGGTTTAACTTTAATCTCCACACCATCTTAGTAATCCGTGTAGAAATCGTTATAATGCACACGGGTAAATATCCGTGTGTATTATTTACCTATTCATACACCCTCAGAGCCTACACGGCAGGAAATCCGTATAGGTCCAGTTATGTCGGTGTGTAATCTCTTTTTCTATAGTAGTAAGGGAGTTTCAAAGAGCCCTAAGGAAGATGCGAACAGTTTACCTCCTATAAATTAAGAGGAGAGTTCAAATGCCTTCATTTTTTGTGCCTCCATCATGCCTCCATTTTTAAAAACTTAAATAACTCAAAATTTTAAATTTCAAAGTCAAACTAAAACCGTTGGATATGATCTACATCATTTTATCTATATGCTTATAAAAGATTATCATATTTTGATTTTGTTTTTATGTGAATCAATAAGTTGAAAAATCAACGTTTAGAAATTATCCATATTAGTACGTTTTTTATAAGCTCTTGATGACAATCAAAACAAACTTGAAATGTCATAATTTTTTACACGTGCATAGATAAAATGATGTAGATCATATCCAACGGTTTTATTTTGACTTTTAAGTTTTAAATTTTGAGTTATTAAAGATTTTAAAAATGGAGGCATGAAAAATGGAGGCATTTGAACCCTCCTCATAAATTAATGAACTTAAAAGTTTTTGAAATTTCTTGGTTTCAAGTTTCAAATGCACCTTCCATAAAAATGATGCTATATATGTGTACTTTGATAGGGAAATCAGTGGCAACCAACTGTACCTTGAGCTATTCATGTCATGGAAAAGGATGGTAATCAACAGTAGACCTCATAGAAAGATTACTTGAACAGTGTATTGTTCACACATCTGGTCCCAAAATTAGATGCGAGAAATTGATTTATGAACCTCTCTATCAAATGGAAACCAAATTTGTCTTTTAATGCATAATAATTCTAGCAGTGTATAATTCTTTATGGATAATTCTGGCATGTATTTTATGATAAAATGAAATGAAATTAATGCATGTATTTTTAGGATACTACACACATTTAATATTTTTGACAATCAGCCACGGAAATTGTTTAAACAAAGGAACATTTAATTTGTAGGTGTTTGTTCATAATTTTGATATCTTATATATTATTATTTTTTAAATTTAGAATTTGTTCGATCATCTATCAAAGTACCTATTACATTAAAATATTCAAGATTCAATTCCTCAAAAAGAAAAAAAGGAAAAAAAAAAACTTTGCTCTTCCTTCCTTTCAGTTTAATTCCTCAAATTAAATAACTAAAATTAATTTGAAGTTAATTTCAAAAACACACTCGCAATTAATTAGAATTGCATTTAGCGTTCAAAAATTGAAAAAGAGATTCTCATACATTCCAAAATTAATTTCCGTAATAGATGAGCGAATATGAATTAATATATTTTACCAACATGATATTTTAAAAACAATTTCATTAAAATAAATATTTCTATTTATGAAATTATCATACTATTTCTGAAATTACAAATGAAATTTTCATCTAAAATTTGAAATTTAAATGAAATTATCATACCTTTTAATTTATTGTACCTAATTGGCGCATTCCTATTGGCCACACAGTTGCTCGCGACATTTTTATTAATATCCAAAGTTTAATAGAAATTAATTATTATACCCAGAATTTCCGGGTTTCGCCAAAAATGCCCAAACCGGCCATAAAATGGCCGGTTTACTCTTTTTTTTTTTTTGGAGACACTATGAAAATGAAATCTAACACTCAAAATTCGAATTTTTTGTTTAAATTTTTAGATAGATTACTTCTTTTGATTTATAATTACCATATTTATACTAAATACACTAGATTACTTGAAATTATGTTGAATTACACTATATTACAATAAATTATGTTGAGTTACGCTAAAATACGGTAAATTCCAGTAAATTACTGTGTGTCTTTATAATGATGTTTGATCACTCAAGAGAGCAATGTTTCTTTTAATATTTATAAACTCGTAAATGCTATCGGTTCGGACTGCAAGCGCACAATCCTATCGAGTAGTATATTCGAGGTCGATCCACAGGAATATTGGTTCAATACTTTGAGCGATCGAATCACAATCTTTCGAAAGGCTAGACGAAATCTGTAAATTGAGAGGTTGTGTGTGATCAATGTAAATTAGGAAGCAATTAAAAGTAATTAAAATAAAGATAAGATGAGAATTCCTAGGATTTTGGCACACCATTGCTACTCAATCCGCTTTGACAATATATTCCTGTTGCGTCTGATTTCCTGTTGTTGTTTAATGAAAGACACCACATAGGTCATTGCGATTTATGTTACGCAAGAATGACAGATCTTTCACCGAGATTCTACATAGGACACTGCGATTTACCTTACGCAAATGTCTAATCTCTCAAATACCCCAAATTACTACATAGATCACTGCGAATTTCTTTTACGCGTTTTGTTGGTCTGGTTTATGGTTTCCCCGCTAAGGTTTTCTTCACATAAACCTAATAAATCTCAACGAGGCTAATTCATACAAATAGTTTCTCTTACCATTAAAGTACTGTCACTACCCTAACGGACTCAAACTAGATCATTGAAGTTAGATGAAGAGATAGTAAATCACAAAAGCATTTTGTTTCAACAACAAGAACATAATCAACAGAAATATATATATCAGAACATCAAGAGTAACAAGGTTTACTACCTAGCCCTAAGAAAGGAACTTAGCCGCGGAACGGCATTGTTACAACACTCCTCTTCTCACTTTAATCAAATCTAACCCTAATTACAAAGATAACTATTCCTTCTGCCCAGGGCTTTATATAGGAGTGGAGGGACGTGTAGAGGTTGAGTAGGGGCTAAGAAACTGATCTGGAAACAGCTGTCGGCAGTTATTCCCCAAGAGATGCCTTCGGATACAGGCCGTATCAGGTGATACGGTCCGTATTAGGTCCTTGACGGTTAGGGTTTAATGCTTCCAGCGCTATCTTCTGGTCTGTGCTAGGCCTGGTCCGTATTAGTCAATACGGACCGTAACAGAGACTTAGTCGATGAGCGTCGCTGATCCGATTGACCCGATTCTAGCTCCATTTCGTGTAAAATAGTCCCAAAACTTGTTTTTGAAATAAAACATAAAGAATGGTGACAATAGCCTTTTTCTCTAATAAAGTAAACATAAGTATGAGAAATATGCAAAACCTAAGCCAAAACCTTACGTAAATCATCGTTATTTTGACTCTGATCAATGTATAATTAGAAACTATTTTTTTTCTCTTTCATCTTCATAGTGATTTATAATTAGAAACTATTTTTTTTAAGAGACACTATGAAGAGCAAGATAATGAAATCTAACACTGAAAAATTAAATTTTTTGTTTAAATTATTTGTTATTATTATTTTGATGTATTTAGCATATTTATACTAAAATATGCTAAATTACTTGAAGTTACATTACACTAAATTACGCTAAATTACGCTAAATTACATTACATTACGCTAAATTACGGTAAATTACATATGAATAGGGATATATCTTCACTGAAAAGGCGAAAAACGACGACGAAACTTCAAACAGCCATAAACGGCGCTGAGTTCCAATTTCAGCAAATGACAACTTTTCGGAAAGCTTGCGAAAAGACGCATGCATCCGTGACTACTACGTCATTTTTGAAATTCAAAATTGCCAAAAAAAAACAAAATGAAGAGCCTCAAAACTTGAGTTGAAGTTTCCGATTAAGATTTTCATTTCTATTATTCCATCTAAGTAGCTCAGTAAATTAGTTACATAATGAACTTGTAGAATACCAATTTTTACTATCTTCAAAATTTTTTTACTATTTTTTATGATTCATGAAAGATAACACAAAATCAGTCTACTTTAGCATAATTTACCGCATTTTTATCAATTAGCAACGTTATTGTAATTTAGTGTAATTTAACGTAATTTAGTGTAATTCAACATAATTTATTGTAATAGTGTAATTCAACATAATTTCAAGTAATCTAGTGTATTTTAGTATAAATATAGTAATTATAAATCAAAAAATAATATATCTAACAAAAATTTAAACAAAAAATTTGAATTTTCAGTGTTAGATTTCATTATTCTTTATAGTGTCTCCAAAAAAAAAGAGTAAATCGGCCATTTTTGGCGAAACCCGGTAATTCTGGGTATAATAATTAATTTTATTAAACTTTGGATATTAATAAATGTCGGGAGCAACAGTGTGGCCAATAGGAATGCGCCAATTAGTCAATAAATTAAAAGGTATGATAATTTCATTTAAATTTCAAATTTTAGATGAAAATTTCATTTGTAATTTCAGATAGTATGATAATTTCATAAATTAATAGAAATATTTATTTTAATGAAATTGTTTTTAAAATATCATGTTGGTATAATTCATACTCGCTCATCTATTTCGGAAATTAATTTTGGAATGTATGAGAATCTCTTTTTCAATTTTTGAACGCTAAATGCAATTCTAATTAATTGCGAGTGTGTTTTTGAAATTAACTTCTAATTATTTTTAGTTACTTAATTTGAGGAATTCGAATTTTCAGTATTGGATTTCATTATTCTTTATAGTGTCTCCAAAAAAAAAAAAGTAAACTGGTCATTTTATAGTCGGTTTGGACATTTTTGACGAAACCCAAGAATTCTGGATATAATAATTAATTTCTATTAAACTTTGGATATTAATAAAAATGTCCGCAGTTGCTCCCCCAACTAAATCATGAATAGTTCCAGGCATAGGCAAGCACATATTACTAGTACATAGGCTTCAAGTAAATCATGCATACTCTAGCATTTTCAAAACAAAATGAAAGCGCATCTAACCTTTCGGTGGCCACATGATGCCGATTCTCTCCGGTTTTACAAAATGACCCATATATATATTCTCTCCAGTTCATCTTAGATATAAACTACAGGATTATACGCAATATTAATTGGAAGGGATGGTCGATGGACATCAGATCAAATTAGGTTTGATATTAGGTCGGAGTAGTTTGATCGGCATCAAAATATGCGCGAACAATTTTAGGATTGGCGCGAATCAAATACATACAAATTTTTATGCGGATCAAACAACTTCAACAAGCATTACTTAATTTGATATGATGCTCATTAGCTATAGTCTCCTATTCTATATTAATTAGGCGCAATAAATCCAGCGCAGTGAATTTTTCTCATAAATTTTTATATCCTAAAATAAATAATTATACATTTTAAGTTCAAATTTCTCTAACTGCAAGTTAATAATTACATTTTAAGTTCAAATTTCTCTAACTGCAAGTTAATAATTATACATTTTAAGTTTCAATCCTCGTAACTAAATTTTCTAGTTTTGCCCCTACTACAAATATACAACATCAAATTGTTATAGCAAAAAAAAGTGTATACGACCGGAAATGATAATTATATAAATTGTAAATATTACAAGAACTTTATTGTCAATTTTTGAACTGTAAAATACAAATAAAATATTTTATAATATTCTAGACCGTCTGATGGTTTTTGTTTGATCAGTGTATATGGAGAGACTCTCTAATTATAATGGAGATCGGACCTACAACAACTGGAGTCAATCAGGTCACGTTAAATGGATTAACCGCGAGGTCCCTTTTGACTCTGTAGCCATACATGTTGTCACATATTCGACGAGAGGAATTGAAGGAATATCGCATGACACACAAAAGAGGCTGTTTCCTGTTCGGGGGACATTATAGAAGGGTTCTTAAATTATAGTGGAAACACAAGACGAAATTAGTTTTGACGAAAATACCCTTTACCTTTCTGGATTTGTTTGGATGACATGCATCATGCATGTTTTATTTGTCTTTATAGATCCACACATGGTAATGTTGTCTCTCTTCGAAGAAATGCATAAATGCATGTTTAATTTTTATAAAATATCTTATAAATATATGTTGGAATTTATAAGAGCTCGATCTTATTTAAAAAATAATAAATGAAAAAGAATTAACGAATACAATTTAACATTTTGAGTATTATCTGAGGTCCTTGTTACTTTTAAAAAAAAAATATAATTCATTGAACAACTTCGACATATTTATACTTTTCATTTGGATGTACAATCTTAAATCATGAATCGAGTTCTGCCCCTAAAGTCACTGACACGTGAATCCGAGGTGGGTTTTGAGGACAAATTATATCCAATATTTAAATGTCAAAATCCACATCAGATCCACGTGTCAGTGACTTTACGAGCAAGAATTTTCTGTCCACAGAAAAACAGGTGATCCGATTTCCTTAAATCAGATATGACATAATAGTTGCTCAATGTCCAATCATACGCTGCTATTTTGCCATCAACAAATCGGATCATATATGAATCATCCAATTTGACAGCTAAATCCTATCTAAAAGCATCTAATAAATTTTGCATGGTTGAAGTTCAGAGGGGACTTGAAAAGACATGAATTGGTTGATTATTATCAGGGGCGGAATTATAAACTTTTGATAAATGCACAAATGTGGTGAGTGGTATATCAAACCATATCCTCTCAACCACAAAATAGAATTTTAATCACTGGACTACAAACAAATATTTAATATTAATTAAGGAAAGCTGGACTATATGAAACATTAAAAAAAAATTAATTAAATTTCAATATACATAATTAAAATTTTGAAATCGTAGAAATAGCTTAACACCTCTTGGGATGTACTAAGATCCGTCCCTGATTATTTTGACAAACACTGCAAGTTGGAGTGCTAACGCCAACCACGTCTCTACTGGTATCCACACAAACATGTTGACAACACTACAAGTCGGAGTGCTTAACGCTGACTGACAAACCCCTTTTTCTTTCTCTTTCCCTCTCTAGTTTTTAAAGTGGTGCAAACATAATAGATCGTCGAAAATGAATTGTGCATGTATATTATAATATTGTGCACCTGTTGATTGCATCAGTTGATCTCATACATTGAAATTAACATTTTCACATAAACTTATCTAGATGCACCATTCAGATTCGTTTAACCAGATAGTGCAGAAATTCGAACCCATATATTCATACAATTCAATTATATTTATCCATATTTCATTTCAGAAATAATTAATTTCAGCCCAACCAATTTGGCCTACAGAACAATTCTGACACCCCTCATTTGTGCACCAAAATAATTTGACACCCATTTCGCTTATAATTTTGTTAGACAATTCCTAATTCACAAATTTAAATGTTAATCATTGCAATAACCATAACAACTAATGATCCAAAAGAAGGAAGTTTCATAGGTTAAGAACATATTAATTAAAATTTCGTAGTACTTGCCTTAAATTCAATGCAATTGAAGAAGTTTATACTTCTACACTTCTTAATAAAATTCTCCAATTTCGACACAAAATTGACCCTATCGCTTGTCAGCCTATCCACTAAGCACTTGGGGACAAAATAGGGACCTTTAGTTTTATCCATTTGCCACTGTAGACGGTATTAAGTTCGGATCTCAATTTAACAGAATCCGGATCCGCTGCTTTACAGTTCTGGGATCTTTCGTTGCAGTTTACCCAGAACAAATTTGTCATAACTGGCGGTATGGACCCACCGCACATTAGATACAGATAATTCTCCTTTTTTACGGGTCCCACGTATCAGAATGTAAAAACAGGGTGTTTCAAATAAATTGCAACAGACTATAATGTCTAAAATTACATAATTACCCTTCTGCACCCTGCCCGACCAGACGTCGCTTTCCACGGACGGAGACATAGCGCCGATACAAGGGACAGAGAGAGATTTACAAACGACCGATTTAGTGCGAATTTATATCACCTAAGGTAACAGAATCCGTCTATTTAGATCCGGACCGTTCGATCAGAATCAATCGGATTGGCCTGGATTCTGATCAGACGATCGATATCAAACAGAAATATTCTGTTACCTCAGAGGTATGGACTCAGCACATCTTAACGGCAATCTAACGGCGATTTGGATGTCAACTATAAAGCAAAACTGAAGCAGAGAATTATTCCTCGTTCGTCTCAGCTCCGACCGTTGCTTAGACCAACAGAAGGTGAATTTTTCTTCTTGTGAGTTTTAGTAGATTATTTAGTTATTTATTTAATAATTCTACATATCTTTTCGTTTTCTGGTTTCGTGCGGTCTAGTAAGGATATAATTATCTTTTTCTTTTTTCTTTGGATTTGTCGGAACGAGGGTATATGGTTTGATTTCATTGAAAAGAAAAGAGAAGAGAAATTGGGGATGTGCGCTCCTGTTCAGTTTCGATTCTCGTCGTGCGGGTCATATCTTGATTGTTAAATTGCTGGTTTAATTAAGTTTCGGTTAATCAAAAATATATATTTTTTTTTAATTTTGACTGTATAATAATATTGATTTCGTTGGCGGCGATACAATTGAAGTTTCTTTTATAGGATTAGTGTCATTTGCTTGGTGTACTGCTCTCTTATTTGTATTTACATCATTGGTCTCAGATTGTAATATATTTGGACTATAAATAAATTTTGGGTTTGTAAGAACAAAAATTGCCTTTCTTTCTGTGGGGTCTCCTCGACTGAAGTTTTAGAAATCATAGTTTTTTTTATGCAATAATATTTTTGTAATAAAGAAGTTTAATAATTTTGAAATTGTAGATTGCAATTATTCTATGGGTGTGGGTGTCCACATTGTTTCAGTGACATTTGAATTTTTTGTTTCTTTAGTTTATATTTATTGGTTTTATTGGGATGTTTTAGTATTTGTTTAGAGGGTTAGTGCTATAGCTGTAAGGTTGAAGATCTATTTAATATATTCTACTTTAGTATCATTTTCTAAACCTTCTTAAGATTACTTTATTTATTCTATATGTAATATACTGGTCTTGCCTCTAGAGCCATTTGTAAATAATGTAACTTGTTAATAAACTGGTGTAGTAATTTTAGAAAAATTCAATCTGACTAGAAAAAAGCTATTTGCTAAGTATCTTCTTGTTAATGATGCAGTACATTTTGCAACTTCACTTGGTAAATAAAGGGATCAAGGCACCCCCAACTCTATCTAGATACTGTTTCATAATGAATTATATGGATATGTCATTATCTTTGATTTATGAGAATTGAAAATCCACCAAATTTTTTTATAGTGATGTGCTTATTATATACTTTTATTTATCAACTCATTCATTCATTGATTTAGTTAATTTATTTACTTATTTATCTATTAAACATACATGCTTGCATGTCCTTTCTGAGAAACTTTCAATTGTCTTCCTTTTAACCCTTGAAATTCTTCTTTCATGCTACAAAATGGTAAACTGACATCAATTTTTTAAAGAAATCCTACAAATGCCGACCGATAAAGAATTAGATTGCGTGGCCATATCTCCCTCAAATGGTCATGCTATAAATTCAAGTCAATGTGACAACTCACCAAGACCTGGCCAAGAAGAAATACCAGAGAGAGAAGAAAGGGAAGATAAAGGAGAACTAAAGGAACGACCTCAATTACACATGTCAGAGATGGCAAGCGACTCCAAAGAAGAGAAGTTAGTTTCTACAAGGGTTAAGAAATCGATCTCTTATTCAAAATCAATGGATAGTAGGAGTGTTACCAGTACACCAGCTGGGGATTCTGGTAATGGTGCGCATAGGCTGCACAATTTACCGCTTCCTTTTGCACTTGCAACCGACAAGAGGGTGACTGGGAAACCCTCACAACCCTCGGTCTCTCCAGTTGGTTCAAGAAATGGAGAACGTGTTTTGGAGAAGAGCAGCTCGCATAAGATCCAGGTTTGCTATTTTTCATTTTTAATTTATAATCATTTGTTTCTTTTTTCCCTTTGCGTTTTATCCTCTTCCAAAGTTTTGTTTGATCCCACCAAAAACCTTCAGACAGGAACTTTTCTTTTAAGAAAAATCTATTATTAGAAAATAGAGATAGCTACGTATCAAACTGGTAAGGAAATGCTGGATTTATCTTTATTGTCAAGCAACTGTTCCAAATGTTTTTTTTTTTTTGTTAAACTTAGCAGAGGCTGCCAAGGTTAACTGTTCCAAATGTTCCATTTCATTTAACATCTTTTATAACATTTTTATACCAGTTTGAAGAAAATACTCTTTGATAGTAACTATGGTGCTTTGCAAAGTGTGGATCGGTCCGTGCTATGGATCAATATCTCCGATCTTAAAGTCAATCGTCGATCTGAACCACTCAACATGATCTCCATATGAAAATGTACTTGGAAACCAAATTTTACATTTTTTAGAATTTTTTTAGATAGATAGTAAATCATTATTTTTGGATGTTTAAAAAATATTTAGATAAGGTGATTTTCTACCTATCTAAAAAAATAGTTAAAAAAAAATGTAAATTTGGTCGCCAAGTACATTTTTATATGGAGATCATGTTGAACAGTACGGATTGGTTGTTTAAATTTTGTAAATGGAGATATTGATTCATAGTACGGTCCGTTCTGAGCTTTGCAAAGTACCATAGCCTCACTCTTAAGTTTTTTTTTAATAAAAAGAAGCTTAAAACATTTAATGATATTCTTGCTGGCCATGCTTATGAACCTGTACCAGGTATTGGTACCTTTATCCCAGGCATGTAAGGAGAACCTTTCTATTTAATACTCTTTTGGCCAAGATTGTGTTTATTCAGGTTCCTGTTGTTGGTTGCATGGTTTTGTACCTGATCTTGATTGGTAGGTTGGAACCAGTTAGCACATGCCTTTGTGTTTTTCTTTTTGAATTTTGTTTGTCTGTTTGCACAATCAGTTATCTTTTGAGCAATGTATGTCGAGTAACTTACGCAGATGGGTCCTTAAAGTACAGCCCTTTTCTCACTTTGATTTCTGAGGTATTGAACTTCCCATTTTGGTCCCTGGAATTTTCAGTTTCTACTGAATTGGTCCTCCAATTGACAGTTGTTTAGACTATAGACTGTCAATGAAAATCATATTATGAGGAAGCTAAAGTGGATAAATTTTTATTGCTAATGTAATGAGGTTGTCATTGTCAGAGTAAGTATCTGCAGTTCTGAATCATTTAATGAAATTAAATGAAATGGCATTGATACTAGCGTCCATGCCAGTATATAACCACATCATCCATTCATTTCTTAAAATACTTTACCATAGGAATAACATTTGGTAAAAATTGAAAAGTTCAGGACAAAACGGAACTTAGAAACTTCGAGCCCCACAATAGGAAAAGAGTTATTCCTCAAGGACCGCATATATAATTACTCAAAACTATTTTTATTTTTATTTGACGAAATGGATAACATCTATTCTGCAATTGTCTATAAATTGCAGGGCATTGCTACTCGGAAGCCGTTGCATCCTGACAATTCTTTGCACTCAGATGATGACGACACCTGCTCTGTTACTTCTTCGTATCCTTTTACAGACTTTCACAAGTTTTATTCTCCAATTTTTCAATATGCTGTACACAAAGATATGCTCAGAAGCAAGTACTAATATATCACACAAGGCTCAGATTTTGTTTATCTATAACACCAAAAAAAAAAAATCCACCCGTACCATCTTTTTCAGAAAATTTCGATTTATATAGAACTGCTGAATAATTCAGTGGTCCTGGTATAAATCAAAATTTTCTGAAAAAGATATGGGTGGATTTTTTGTATGCTGCCAATGAAAAAATTGGCATAAGGCTTCATAAAAGCCAGTATTATTCATAAGCCGTATCAAATCAAAGAGGGCTACTTTTGACATATTTATAAGATTGAAAGAGGGGAAGGTTATGTAATTCACGATTAGTACAATGTGGAGAGCATGGTGCCTAGTTTCTTTTGGCATCACTTATGTTATTTGTGAAGTTCTACTATAAATATTTTCCTGAGCTGATAAAGAATAACACCATCACGGTCTTCAAGATCAAAGTTAACTGTACCAATCGCCCCTACCTTCAGAATTGGAGAGCGTCTACAAAAAAGGAGAGAGGTATAGCATCTTTTTTTTATGTGTTTACCTTTTAGAAAGGAGGGCGGGGTCCAGAGTACTAGTTGGAGTTTAACATCTCTGTGTTTTTCTTTTCACTCTATTACTGTCTCTGGTTATTATTATTTTTTTGTCTTCGATAGAGAATAGGAGTATTAATTTTGATTTTTTTTTTTTTGCTTCTCATTGGTGTAGTACTACTCCATGTTAGAGGAGAAGCATCGGGCCATGGAGGCAGAGAAACTTCAAGCTGAGGCTAGGAAGAAGGTTTTACTATTTTCTTTTTTATATATATTTTTTCATTTTTTTTATTTTTGATGATAGTTAAATATTGGACACAAGTAAATATGGAAAGACGGTTTCCTATTCCAAAAGAAATCTATTGACTTTGTCTCCAATGTATATCTGAAATTTTGTAACATATATCTGGTGTTATATATTCCAGCTATTCTCTGACTTTCTCCAATTCATATCTAGAATTGTAAATTCCAGGGTTATTTTGGTAAATTCTACCTTTGTATCCCCTGACTAGATGAGTAATAGAACTAAATTTTGAATATGCGAACAAACTGGCTTAGACTTGGCCCGATCTTTTCAGACAATTGCATGAAAATTGGGCCATTAAATTTTTGTTTTTAAATTAATTTTAGGAAGAACAAGAGGCAGCTATAAGAGAAATGAGAAAGACAATGGTACCTCGAGCAAACCCAGTACCAAGCTTCTATCATGAGCCACCCCCTCCTAAGGTCGAACTAAAAAAGGTAAGTTTCTTGTTTCGATCTCTGGTTTCTTTGTACTTCAGATGCTTAATTTTTGCTGACAACAAATAAAATAAATGGTCTAGTAGTTACCATCTTTTGTGGTGTTTGGTTAAGGCCTAAACCATAGAATAAGGAGTTTAGGCCTCAGTTATTCCACCAAACACGGATTAATTAGGCCGGCCTAACTAGGCGTAACTTTAAAATTAGGCCTGTAAATTTAAACCGCCTCTTCAGGTGGCTTAATAATTAATATTTAGTCCTTCTATGGTCCCACTGTCAGCGACTATTCCATTTATTCCCCTGTTCTTTAGTCGATCTATTTTTAATAGCTTAGGTCATGACATAACTTTAGATCTCAACCAAACATGAATAACTTAGGCCGGCCTAAGTTGGAATAACCAACTTACGCCTCCAAAACTTTAGGCCTCAACCAAACACCAATAATGTTTGGTTTTAAAAAAAACATGTCAAAGCAAGAATTTTCTTTTGAACAGTCTCATCTGTATGTTGTCATGCTGTGTTCAAATAAAATTTGTATGATATCGATGTTACATTTTATTAGCAATCCACGTACTAGAACCATGACCTAGGAAATATTGTTTAGGGGTAGTGTTATATAGGCTTTAGGTCATAGGGCTGGTGATTCGGGGTCAAGGACGTAGGACCTATTTTGCCCCCCACGATCTATAGTGTAGGCACAATATAGTTAGTATTATTATTTGTATTATTACTATTATTATTGGTACCGTTATTACTATTAGTATTACTACTATTGTTATTATTATTATTGTTATTATTATTATTATTTTATTACTATCTACATTGACTTTGTGACTCCGATTGGGTTTCATTTCGAGCCTACCCCAACTTGTTTGGGACTAAAGGTTTAGTTGTTGTTGTAAAGGAAACTGATTTTTACTATTAGTCATACGTAAATTTAATAAAACGTTATTGATATATTATTTCTATGCTTGTGATGAGGTTTTTTAGTCGTTTATCAAAATAGAAAATATTTGATATATTTTGTAATATATATTGAGTAAATTAATATACGCAATCTTAGAGTTTGTAGATCCGTCCGAATAAAAGTATTATGTCGCATCTATGTCTATGGTAGTATGGTAACTTTTTAGCTTTTCTTTCCACAAATAATATTGTTTTGGATTTTGTATACTTCAGCCTAGGACATCAAAGAGACTACAGAGGTTTTATTTCATTACAGCCCATAGTTGCCAGAAACTAATAAAACCAGGAGAATTTGTATCAATTTTAGGAAGGAACAATTTCATGTTTAGCCATGTAATTTTTTTTTTCCTTCGGAATACACGGTTCAATGTGTACCTTATGTTACCCCATTTACTTCAAAATAGTAGAACCACCCTTTTCTGTTTCTTCCAAGTAAACTCATATGTCAGGAACAAAAGATATATAGTTTCGTCAATTTTTATGATAACAAGCGTAAATAACTTGAGAGGCTCGACATGTTATAGAAACAGATTCTTTGCCTTCAATATGTTATATCATCTCACTTTCTTTCTTTCATTTTTCGTTTTCTCTGTTCAAAAGGTGCCTCCTACTCGTGCCAAATCTCCAAAGTTGACACGAAGAAAGAGCTGTAGCGATGCAAGAGAGAGAGATGGTTACTGTTGTCGGATGCACCGCAACAGCTTGGACTCATGTCACAATGAAACAGCCAAAATTGCACCTAGCACCCCGAAAACTTCCATAATGACGACTACAAAGGCGGCCAGCAAACCTGTTAGGCAAAAGCCCGCAGGGCAAACTGGTACCGGTACCAATATCACTGTACAGACCTGACTCAAAAGTTACCACTTTCTTTTTCTGAAAAGGAAAATTTCTCACAGTGATGTATCGGGGTTCTAATTTTAAACTTTTATTTAAAATTATTGTTCTTATACCTCTCTTACCAAGAGACATCTCTCTTTCACTCTTCACACTAGTGTGCTTTGTTGGTCGATTTTTTTGCAATTTTTAAAATGAGTTGTGGTTTGTTGTAAATTATATTATCCCAGGGCTATTTTGTAAATGTGTCGTGCAAGCAAAGGACAGATTTATCTGGTGACCAGTGCTCTTTGTTCTATTTGGTGTATGGAATCGTGAAAGACAAACATGTGGTCTTATATGTAAAATAACTTAACTTATTTGGGCAAAGTGAAAATTTAGGTTCTGTGAGTTGAAATGGAGGATGGATTATCATAAATTTGAGTTTTATTTAAATTTAAAATTAGTTTTGGATTTTTTTTTTTACTTGGATCTTTCCCCTCTTCATGGAAAAAAAAAAAAAAACCTTTTTGTTTTTTTTTTTTCATTTAATTAAAGTTTTAGTATATACAGAAGAAAAGGGTCTGGAAATTTGCAATTCAAGAAAATGTATTTTATTCCTTTTTTGGTTAGTTCTTAGAAAAAAGTAACTAAAATATACTCAAAATAATAAAATGTAATAAATAAATAGAGAACAATGTTTATAAAATTGGTTTTGTAACATGATCAGGTCAACTTGCGTGATGTGTCATTTTCGGGGCTAACATCGCTGCCTGTGATTTTCAGGACATGCATCCGCTGCTTTTAATTGAGATTTTCAGGACGCCCACCAAGTTTCTTGCACTGATTCTTTTGGTCTAACGATGTTGTATGAATCCCACTCCCAGTATCGTTGCCACTTGCCACTCTCGGCCATATCTCTACTGCATATTGGCATTCGAAAAAAAGATGGTATCCTGTTTCTAGTTTCAATTCAGGAGTCTCAATATTAAAGACTATACCACTATTATTAGGCTGTAGCTCCACCAAACTTCTTTATTTATCTACATTTTTCAAGACTACCTGATATTAAAAAGTTCAATACAACACGCATTTTTTAAATACATGCATTCAACAACTTCGATCGAATGATAGATAGCACTCAAGCTTTTAAGCAATATTTAATTATTTGAACACATAAGATTTAGATTAAGGCTATGTAACTATGCATGGTGTCAGATTGGTCCATACTATGGATTAATATTTTTGTTTTCAAAGTTTAAATAGTCGATATGTACCATTTAACATAATCTCCATATGAAATGTACTTGCAGACGAAGATTTCTTTAGCAAGGTCCTAGTATTGTTAAAAGGATATATACTCTCATTAGTTGGCAAATATCATGCTTTGCTAAAGAATTTGGAGGATTGAGCATTTTAGATTTGAGACAAATGAACATAGCATTACTAATGAAATGGTGGCTCAAATATAAAGACCCTAATTACAGTAGTCATTGGAAAAACATCATTCTAGCTAAGTATTCTGTAGGTCATCATAGAATCACACCTTCTCCTTTCTGGGCAGCCATTATGAAACTAGAACAATTGGGGAACCTTAGCATCTCTTACACAACTGGGGTCCACTCATCAGTCCTGTTCTGGACTGACATTTGGTTCCAACATTTCTCGCTTGCATCTAGATTTCCACAACTTTTTTCTATAAGTGCTAACCAAGATATTCAATTTAGACAGTGAAAAATACTCAAGGGGAAGCACTTCGATTTAGAAGAAACTTGACTGATATCTTATATACAGAATGGTTATCTATATTAGAAATAATTAGCCAAATATCATATACCCATAATACTGACCAATTAAGCTGGAGATGGGAACCCACTGGGAAATTTACTATTAGGTCCTTGTATAAAATACTCAACTATAGTGGAATCATACCCCCAACAACCTATGTTGTGGTGGACTGTATCAATCCCGTTGAAAATCCGAATTTTTATGTGGCTTACACATAAAAAAAGAATACTTACCAAATCTCAACTTCTTAAAAAAGGATGGACCGGTAGCCCCAGATGTCAGTTTTGTGACCATAATGAAACAATTGACCATATGTTTGTGCAATGCTCATTGATGAAACAAATTTGGTTTTGGATGGGGGCTTGTCAGAATATCAGCATCTTTTGGCATTCCTTTTCAGATGTAGTAAATTTTACTTATCAATTGCCTACAAAATCTAAAAAAGCCTTCTTATTAGTCGTAAGTGCAGTGTGTTGGACTATTTGGAAGCACCGCAATGAACTGTGTTTCACTACAACCTCTATTAAAACACCTAGGCAAATTATATTTCTAATTTTATCTCTAATTCACTACTGGACAGCTTAAGTGCAGCATTAGGTCAGAGAGGAGACAACCCTTTGGCTTCCTGACAACACCGATGAGATTCCTATTTGCAGCTGGCATCCTGATGATCAGATGGTGCTTGCGGAGTTTCCGATGGTGATGGAGGACATGCAGATGGTGATCTATGAAGGGGACCCCAATCTTGCAAATGTTTAGAAGCTTAGATACTGTGGTGTTTCATAATAAGTAGTTTAGACATACTTACCTCAGCCCTTGTTGGTGGCTTAGTGATATCAGCCCATGTTGGTTGATTAGTGTTAATAGTTCACGATGGTGGCTTAGTCTTAGAGTCTTTTCATTAACTTGGTTTTCAGTTTTTGGTTTTGCCTATATAAGACATAAGTCTATTTGTGTACAAGGTATCATTTTGGTCGCGATATATCCCTGTTAACCCCTACTGTAACTTAACTTGTTTTCTGCAATAAAATGGGCTTCGGTCTTTTATCCAAAAAAAAAAACGTACTTGCAGACCTATGTTACTCGGATACTCCAATATGGGTCCGTACCCTTATCAGCACCCGATACGGTACCGATACGTATCGGATACGCCAGCTGGCGTATCGGCTTACGTGGCGTATCCCTAATCCCTTGATACGGTCTCTGATACGGATTGACTCGCTGGGATACGCCTCTGACACGTCTAGATACGTCTAGGATACGGATAGTCCACTGTGCACCGCGCATACAACCCAAACAACGCATGGTCCACCATGCACCGAGCCAAAACCAAATTATTTTGACGCTAGGAGAATCGAACCCAGGAACTGTGGCATCGTACACATACCGCATTACCACTGCGCCACTTCGCGGTTTGTTGTTAAAAGACAATATCTATAATATATAATGTATAATTAACTATAGTTTTGTATTTTAATATTTAATTTATATAATACGAATGAATAATATAATTAAATAATAAAAAATATATATATAATAGATGTATTGTATCCTTGATTTTTGAAAATTGCCGTATCGCCGTATTCGTATCGTATCCGATACGATACCCGTACCCGTATCCATGCAACATAGTTGCAGACTTAATTTTTCATTTTTTTACTATTTTTTTGGATAGATAAAAAATCACTTATTTTAAATGATCTAGAATTTTTAGATCAAGTGATTTTCTACCTATCTAAAAAAATAGTAAAAAAATTCTAAAAATATAAAATTTGGTTTACAAGTCCATTTTCATATGAAGATTATGTTGAACAGTTCATATTGATTGTTTGAACTTTAAAAATGGAAATATTGATCCATAGTGCGGACCATTCCACGCTATGCATAGTACCATAGCCTCACTCGACGATTTATATGACTTGTGAGTTGTGAGCACGTATATTTGAAAAAGTAATATAGTATAATAACTATCAAAGAGCGAGGTTATAGTAATATGTATATTACGGATCGACTCGTGCTATGGATCTATATCATTATTTTCATAGTTTGAATAGTCGATCCGAACTGTTAAACATGATTTTCATGCGATTGTATATGGAAACCAAAATTTATATTTTTTAGAATATTTTTAAATATGTACAAAATCAATGTTTTCGAATAGTCCAGAATTCGTAGATCAAGTAATTTTTTGTTGAAATATTTATATCAACAGGAAAATAAAATAAAAATTCAGGTAAGTTCTGTTTTTTTTTTAGGAGAGGTAAGTTGTATTTAGGTGCATGAGTTGGTTATCTTCTTAGCCTAATTAATAGTAGACAGTCCAAATTAATGTCTTTTGGTTATGTGCTTTTCATTTTCCAGCCGACTTTAGAATTTAGATAGGTTGGCAGGCTTGCCCAGATCCACTGCTACAAGATTTCTCTTATAGTATCTGTTGTAAGTAACTGACATGTGGACCCCACATGCATTTCAAATAACTCTCTGAATGATTGTCAAGCTCAAGCATGAGACCGTTTGTCAGTAGTTCTGTAACAGGAACCTTGTAACACAGAATCTGGATAGTGATTCCGAATTGTCAGACAATAATACACAAGCAATGCTACACTCACTAATTTTTTTCTACGACCTCTTACAATTTTCTAGTAAACGGTTTTTTTTTGTTTGATTAAAGGGCCTAAACGAAATTTTGCAACACCGTTTGCGAAACAATAACTTTTCTCAAATGTTTTGACCCCATCGGCTAATATCAACCGATCCTTACGATTTATCTTAAACGATCATAAATTAATCTTTGTATTTAGATGTAAAAATTAGATCGGAATAATTCTAGAGTTAACGGTTAATCCACACAACAAAAGTTCAAAATATAACATGCATAATAGTTTGTCTACTAGATAATATTCTAAAGGCGTCTAGTCAGAGTCTTCAGTATTCGCAGATTCCACCAGCACTTGCTCGGGCTCCATCTCCTGCAACGGAATGTGAGTGATATCTGCAGGCATCCAATCAGTCATCTCTGCTGGAGGGTTGTCAGCTGTAGTACATGTCCAAACAAACACCAAGTTAATAATTTTCAATACTGAAATACGAACAGTTTCACAAGAGACATTGTCAAAGCAAATGGCATTCCTCAAAAGCCAAGTCCCCCAAGTTACAGCACTAAAATTTGTTAAAGACAGTTCTAGTTGTGTTGTTTAGGGTAAATACAAAACCTAAAACATCCTGAATAGAATTCCATTCTCCAATGAGATTCTGACATTTACCCAATCAAAATCAAATTTTGTCTAATGCGACTACATTTTACAAACAAATGATCAGTAGTATCGCAGAAGTCAATGCATCCTTTTAGTCAATAACCCTATCCATC
The DNA here is from genome assembly GCA_025461045.1 of Carex parvula. Taxonomy (NCBI): domain Eukaryota; kingdom Viridiplantae; phylum Streptophyta; class Magnoliopsida; order Poales; family Cyperaceae; genus Carex; species Carex parvula. Next base: position 108,932 of record JAJGRW010001025.1, on the reverse strand, counting down.
CTTTTTTCACAAGATTATCTTTAGTAAGTATTTTTTTTAGTCAATAACCACATGAAGTCAATGCATGCACTTCTGATATCTTCTTGAAATTAATAAACTGATATAAAGATTTAACAGTAAAATGTCCATTAGTTTCTAAACCCCAATGTAGTTGATCATCTTCTTTGTCAGCTGAAAAAGTGTGTATAATATGTAGGAGTTCCTGCCATTCAAATATGTTTAATCCTATCATTGTTCTAGTAAACTCCAGAGCTAGGCCCTGTGATGCAATGATTACTTCTAATTCAATGTGTTAATTACTACACAGGTCATAAGGGTAGCTAATGGCTATGGACAGGACCCAATTAAATCAGATATCCTGCCAAAATCTTTGAGACCATTTTATTATAATATTATATATAAAATGATAAAAAGAAACATCACTATATTGTTAACTGATATGCGGTATAATTGCATCATCCTGTAATAACACCAGTATCATGAATTTCCATGAATTGAAACTACGTCACATGTGGAGTCAATAATAATAATAATAATAATATACCAGATTTTTAATTTTAAAATCTAATGCTCGTTATCAAAATCACGTGAATTTTAGAACTTTTTTTATTAATATTTAGAAACGGGACCCACACTACTACCAATTCATTATATGTTATATATCCAAATTAGTTTGAAAATAATTGACTTATTCAAACAAGTAGCATAAACGAACATAACCAATTAGCAATTCTATTTTATACATTAATAAATGTTTTATTGAAAGTATGCATGTGAACAAATGAGAAATGCTTCGTTCATCTAATGCAATTCTATCACCGATTTGTCCATGAATAAAAAAATTGAGTGCTAATTTGTATCAATACATATGTTCATTGTGATTTTTAAAAAATATTTATGACCGAAAATGGTATATATTAACTTATGAATTTTCTTTTAGGTTGGAAAACCGACATTTAGTTTAGTAGCAAAAACAATGTTTTTCATGTGAAAGATTACATGTTCGAAATTCATATAGAAAAATCACTGAAATTATACAACAATTTCATCTCCCCTCCTTTCTGTTCGCTCCCCTTCTGATTTGATTTGTTACAAAATAAGTAACCAAGTACGGATTGAGTGTAACCATACTCTTAAACACACTGAATTATATTGTTAGGAATATATATATATATATATAGAGGAGGGTTAAAATGCATCCTCTTTTTGTGCTCCTAACGTGCACCCTCCCCTCATATTTTCATTTTCAAAGTTCAAATAGTCGATTCGAACCTTCCAACGTGTTCTTCATATTAAAATGTGCTTGGAGACCAAATTTTACATTTTTTGGAAATTTTTTACTATTTTTTCAGAATTTTTGATTAACTAAACAATAATAAAAGTTTTAGCAAAGTGATGATTTTCAAAAATTCTGAAAAAATAGTAAAAAATTTTCAAAAAATGTAAAATTTGGTTTCCAAGCACATTTTAATATGAAGAACACGTTGGAAGGTTCAAATCGACTATTTGAACTTTGAAAATAAAAATATGAGTAAAGAGTGCACGTTAGGAGCACAAAAGGGAGAGTGCATTTTAACCCTCCTCATATATATATATATGTTTTGACAAAATATAATTTAATTCATGTAGCGCAAGAATCATATATGTAATCTTTGATTTTTACTCTATTGAACATTGCTTATGCGCCGCATAAATTAAAAACTGCTGTGTCAATATGTCAAAATGTGTACCAGACGAGAGAGAAAGAGAGTGGAGAGATACCTTGGACGGTGGGGTGATGTGAAAAGCTTTCAACTTGTGCATCCACATTAGCTCTAATAATTTTTTAGTGTCGTGAATACTTAGTAAACTAATTTGGTGTGTGTTTAGCACAGCAGGAGACGAGAGAGAGAAAGAGAGTGGAGAGATCCCATGGACGGTGGGGTGATGTGAAAAGCGTTCAACTTTCGGTTCTCTCTCTAACTTTTAAATAGCTCAACTTTTCTATTTTAATTTATTCTTCTTCTATTCCATTAGCGAACTTTTCAGGTGCGTTCATCTCTCTTCTCTTTTTATTCTAAATTTCTGGTCCTCTTTTCATCATTTGTAGATCTGGGGGTTTTCTCTTTCTATTGTTTTGACTTTGGGGAAAGTAAACCTGTAGCAAGTATATTTTGGTGATAAAAAAAAGAATCCCGTGGTCTTAAGTAATTTGAGAAATTTCATAATCAAAATCGAACTTTATTGAGGTACCAATGTTTTGTTAATTTTGTTAAGTTTGATGAAATTTGAAATCTCAGTTCAATTATTCTTACTTTATGATCATTTCTTGGTTTACTGATGTGATCACTAGCTTTGAAATTTGGCTTTCTCCATGTCTCACTATGTAATTTGAACTTCTCAGTTCATAAAGAATTGAGTTGAGTTGGTTTATTAGTCCAGTTAGATTTCATAAAGCAACTCAGTACTTGAGTTTACTTTTTAGTAAATTGAACTATCTCGAAATACCATGTTTTAATAAATTGAGTTGGCCTTTTCTTTGATTGGTGTTGCTGGTACACCTTGATACTCTGTAAGTTCAAATGTTAAGCTTCTATGCTTTGATTATTTTTTTTTGTCTCAATTCAGCTTTGCAAGAAGGTGATATTAATCTCTTTCCAAGACTGCAGTAATATAAAGCAATCGAGAAAAAATGGGATCCAAGGCGACAAACAGCAGACACCTAAATGTTCACCAATTCTCGTCGGTTCTCTCCTCTGCCGTGCTAGAGTGGCTCCTAATGGTATTACTATTTTTAAATGGGGCTTTCTCCTATTTGATAACTAAATTTGCGAAAAAATCCAAATTACAGCCCCCTTGCGTCCTTTGCTCGAGACTTGACCGTATGATAGGTCACTCGGGACCTGCATTGTACCATGACTTGCTCTGTGATTCCCACAAAATGGAGATGTCCAGCTTGGCCTATTGTTGCGTACACCGTCGTTTGTCAAATGTGCATGACATGTGTCAGAAATGTTTGTTTTCATCGAATAATGGCGAGCACCGCTCTTCATCCGGGAATCTCAGCATTGACCTTGACCAAACAGACATATTACAAGTGCCGTTGTTGAGAGAGGATATCGACTCTTTGCATGCAAGTCCACTTACACGGGCTTGTTCATGTTGTGCCGAGCCGTTAAAACAAGCAAAAGGTCAATGGTTTAGGTTGGTTCATGATACAATTGATAGAAGTGGAATTGAATTGATTGATGTTACTAAGACCGCCACGAACCGTGAGGTTACATTGGAGAAAGATGCCGATGGTTTGCCACATGTCAAATATAGTGAGCTCAAAAACAATGATTCCAACTCTGAGTTGCACACAAATGACTTAAATGATTTTGATGTTTGGAAACAAAGAGAGGATGGTGGCATCGAGGATAGCTTGTTGGAACCATTTTTGGATGGTAAAGAAAGGGAAGAGGATGTTATTTCTACCGATGCGAGTACGCATGAGAATACTTTGGACGTATTGCGTGATGTAGAACCAGATGAGAAAACAGAGAAGCAATTGTTAAAAGAGATGTCATGCGAAGATTCAATAGGTGCTGATATAAGTGCCCATGAGAATACTTTGGATGAATTGTGTGATGTAGAACCAAATGAGAAAACAGAGAAGCAATTGTTAAAAGAGATGTCATGCGAAGATTCAATAGGTGCTGCTACAAGTACACGTGATAATACTTTGGATGAATTGTGTGATGTAGAGCCAGATGAGAAAACGGAGAAGCAATTGTTAAGAGAGATGCCATGTGAAGATTCAATAGGTGCTGATTTGGACAGTGCAACTGAGAAAGGTGTTGACGCTTTTTATCAACTATCAAGTTATTTATTGTGTAGTATTGCAATGCGTAATGTCATATATTTTTTTTTTTTTGAAGTTGATTGTGTTTTGCTTGGTATTACCGAGGACTAATTAGTCTTAAGAATTTCAGCTCGAAAAGATTTAAAGGGAAAGCAAAAGAAAATGAAAAGTGCAGCTATAAGCCCCAAAAACCAAGAAAATAAATACAAAAAATTGATCCTAAAAAAAATTGAAGAATGTATCTCACTTGGTCAACTGGAAGCTCTAAGTAACATCCAAACTGATAATTGTATTGGTTATATCAAGTATAACATTATGGTAATGTTCCATTTTTTATTTTGTCTTCTCAGGGATCTCAATTTAACATTTTTTTCTCCTTATTTTAGATAAATCAGAGAGCAATGGAGCCACTCGAGATGGCATTTCTTCTATTGAGGAACCCACAAAGGATCTGAGCTCAGAAAACCCTAACCCTAACCCTATCCCTAACCCAATTCCATCTCGAAGCGGTAGCTTGAGTCTAACTGATGCCTACAACTTCGCTATACGCAACCGAGCCACAACCTCCCCTCGATATGAAGATGTGATAACAGGAAAAGACTCATCTAGGGTTTATGAAGAACTCAAACTCCTGATTTCCCAAATCTCAGCCGCGCGTGGGGTTGACTCGCCATGGACCGATTTCAGCATCAGCCCCCGGATCCAGCAAGCTGGGGATGAGTGGGTTTTACATAACATAACCAAGACTTTGTCACTGGAGAGGAGTGAGTCGATGATGTCAATGGAGGGAAGCATGGTGAGTGAGATTGAAGGGGAGAGTACAGTTGATCGACTCAAGAGGCAGATTGATTTGGATCGGAAATCAATTAGTCTCTTGTATAAAGAATTGGAGGAGGAGAGGAGTGCAAGCGCTATTGCTGCCAATCAGGCCATGGCCATGATGACTAGACTACAGGTATGAGTTCTGGCATCATGCGTACCAGTACAAGTATACATATCTTTTCAGAACTTATGATGGGTCAACCTGTGACCCGAAGTTAGAAAATATTGACCTATGACATGTGGGGTTGGGTCTGACCTGTATAAAGAAATAATAAATATTGCCTACCTGACAAACCTGACCTGACCTGACGCAACTGTTGACACCCCTAATTCTAGCATGTACGCCCTTTAGTATGGTACCTCCGCTGTACTAGCATGTACCTGTACTGATAGGTGTCAATATATACGTGTACTGGTACATAGCCATGACTACAGTTTTTTCCAATATGGTAAAGATTAGCAGTATCCATACCATAGAAGTGCCAGTATTTAGTACATGACTCAAACAAGTGGTCCCGGTTGCGTAATGCTGAATGTCAAAATATGATTAAAAGTCTAGTCTTGTTATGTTTTTATTTTAATTTACTTTTTTTGGATAAGGGTAAAGCCATCGGTTATGGTTTTTCCCCCGTCCAATAAAAGTTATATAAATTAAAGAATATTAAGCTTGACTACTAGACTACTATCGTATTTTGACGTTCAGATTACATTGGGCAGCCCTCGATCGCCCGTATTGAACAGCGTTTTAACCCATTGAAATCTCAAAAATTAAAAATTGGAGTAAACCAACACAGCATACCTCTTCAAATCAGTCTCTCTCTCTCTCTCTCACACACACTCTCACACGCGCGCGCGGACACTACTTTTATTTATTTCAATTTTTTTTTTTATTGTGGGCCTTACAGGAGGAGAAAGCTGCCATGCAAATGGAGGCATTACAATACCAGCGAGTGATGGAAGAACAGGCAGAGTACGATCAGGAAGCCCTTCAAAAATGCAACGAAATAATTTCCCAGAAACAGAAATATATTGAAGAACTCGAAGCTGACCTGGCAATCTACCGAGAACAGCCAGGAGATACCGGGGTGGACCCTGATTTTAGCGAAGTGTCATCATTAGTCTTTGAAGAACAAAAGTTCTACATCTCAGATCGATTGCGTGAATTAGAAGAGAAATTGCATCATTTCTCCAACAATAGCTCCTTTGTGAAATCCCCAAAACTAGATACTATTGAAGAGGTAGATGAAGAGAATTTTGCAAGAGAAAACGGTGAGGTTTCGAAACCCGTACCAGTGATGAAGAGCATCAGTGGGGAGAAGGATTTGGTTGAACTGGAGGAGGAGATTTCCCGGCTTTCCAAGAGATTAAAGGCCCTTGAGGCGGATCATAATTTTCTTGAGCATAGTTTAAATTCTCTCAAGAGTGGCCAGGAAGGCGCACGGTTTATTCGGGAAATTGCAATCTCTTTGCGGGATTTAAGGGATCTCGGAATTGCCCAAGAGAAATAGAAAATGAATATAGCCTATGCTAGTTGTGATCATGTTAGGAAAGGTAACATCTTATGTCTTGGTTACATTGTATTTCCCCAAAAAAAAAAAAAAAATCAAAATTTCAGCTGTGTATCACTGAAAAAGAAGAATATCTGATGTGGTAGGTGTCTAAAGAAGTAGACCTAGGGTGTTCTTAAGCTCTCCAAGACTCTTGGTGAGCTAACTCTATAAAACCTATTGGATTGGCTTCAAACAACGAATTGAAACCGTTAAAACCAATCAACTTTACAAATGATGTGTTTATATGCCAAATTGTAAATTTTCGAGTTAGTTTAGTATAAAGTCAAGTAGTAAAAAGGAGAAGGTTTATAAATTAATTTTAATACATTCATTTTTCATTATTTTTGGCTGCTTGATTTTATACTAAATTAATTTGAAAATTTATAAATTTTAGATATAAACACATCATTCCTAAAGTAGATCGGTTTCAACGGTTTGGATTCGTCATTTGAAGCCGATTTGATAGATTTTTTAGAGTTAAGCTCACCAATGATTTGGTGAGCTTAAGAACACCCTAGTTTTACTTGTCTCGTATAACCTCTGCAATATTTCTAAGAGATATTTTATTAGTAAAACTTAGGTGTGCTTAAGCTCACCCTTGCTTTACTACCCCCATGCTATCATTCTGTACCAATACTGTTCTGTTAATACCCATAGATCACATAAAATTAATTGTATACAGATGTGTGAAACATCAATATGCTCGTCAAATACTTAGAACTCGTTATACCAGGGTTTAGCCATCTTTGAAAAAAAGGGCACAAAAGGTTCCTTCTTTTTTAAACAATCTTGACAACGCTTTCTCAAATCATGCAAAAATATTTTTTTAAAATACATGTTCTCCTTGTAGATTATTATTTTAATTTTTTTTGAAATACAGTTTCTCCTTGTAGATTAGTTGTGTATCAATTTTTATGACATTTTTAAATCATTTGATGTTCCATCGAATGCTATTAAATATGGACTGTTGTATATGATGTGTATAAATATAGATTACATTTTACTTGTTAGATTTCAAAATTATAACTTATTTTTTACGGTTCTGAAGGTTGTCAAATTAATTCGTTATCAATAGATCTCCACTCTTTGCTAGAACTTCAATTATGGTAGGGCATTTAATAATTTGTTTTTAAGTGATTTTACTTTCCATTTCAGACGCACATGACTCGAAGAATTCAATTTACATGCAGATTTGTAAGTGTACATGCTTGTAGTTGGAGTTACATGCTGCATCAGGCTCTTCTTTTGTTCCTTTTGAGTTTGCTTTTGTATTTCTTCCAGGTTGTATGTTTTGTTTGTTTAGATAAAACTTTATTTTCTCTCTGGTGTCTTTTTTTTTAATGTGTAAAAATGTGTAGAGGGATTATTCTTTGTAAGTAGCTTATTTAGAGAAAAGAAATACAATAGGTTTAGCTGTTGTTTTTGTGTGATAATTTTGAATAGAAGGGGCGTGTAATATATTTTATCTCTGGCCAAGCTTGTTTCATTTTTTTTTATAATTGCTAATATCATGCAAATTACAAAGATATGAACTACTAATTTCACACATTTAAGGAAATATTTACTATTATGAGTGAGACCTTTGTAATATGCATATGACGGATCTTTCCGTGTGATGGTTTCATATCTCTATTTTTAACCGTTAAATGTGATATAAAAATGTATTTAAAGACCAAATTTTAATTTTTTTTTATAATTTTTTACTAGTTGTTAGACAAGTAGAAAAATCACCATTTTCAGATGATCCAAAAAATTTAGATCAAGTAATTTTCTATCTAAAAGAATAGTAAAAAAAATATTAAAAATGTAAAATTTAGTTTCCAGGTACATTTTAATATATAGATTATGTTTAACGGCTCAGTTTGAATTTTTAAAATTTTAAAATAGAGAAATAAATTCAGGAGGAGGGCTCAAATGCCCAATTGTTTCATGTTCCAATCGTACTCTAATATCTTTATTTTTTATTTCAAAGTCCAAACAAAAAATCTGAACCGCTCAACATGATATCCACGTTAAAATGTGTTTCGAGATCAAATTTTATATTTTTTGGAATTTTTTTACTATTTTTTAAAATAGGTACAAAATCATTGTTTTTGGATGGTCCACAATTTCCTGAAAAACATTAATTTTTTACCTATCTTAAAAAATAGTAAAAAATTTCAAAAAAATATAAAATTTGATCTCTAAGCACATTTTAATGTGGATATCATGTTGAGGGGTTCCGATATTTTGTTTGGACTTTGACATCGAAAATAAAAATATTAGAGTACGATTGAGGCATGAAGCAATGAGACATTTGAGCCGCCCTCTAAACTCATAGCACCTATTAATATACATATTGGTCTCCCTCTACTATTATTCACCTCTACTACAGCCATTGCTAAAATGCTATATTTTGACAGTTGTCCTTGGACCTGAGAATTAAAATTCTAGTAAAGTTATGATGGGGATGTTTAAGTTCAAATCTCCCTAAATTTTTATTAATAGGAATATAATTACAAAAATATCGGTAATGAGGAACGATTTCGTGAAATTTTGATATATAGGAAAAACGTTATACTCTATAACGTCCAGGGGGTGTTATGGATCATCACGGCGCAATTAGCGAAAACGGCTTACTTCTAACTAACAGATCTGCGGTCCGTTATTGTCTATCTCGGCTTGGCACAGCGGAAAAAAAAAAAAAAAAAAAAACCTTGGCCATTGTTGTCTATCGTGGCCTGGCACAGCCAAAAACAAAAAAAAACCCTGATCGTTGTTATATATTGCGATCTGACACAGTGGAAAAAAAATCTTAGCTGTTGTTGTCTATCACGGCCAGATCCAATTGTTCTCTTTTTATAAAGGAACAGCCAGATCGCAAAAGAGCGGCTCATGTCTATCACAATTTTTCTCTTTTCATCGGAACCAATTGTTGATAACTTTGATTTAATAAGAGAATCTTGTTTAATTTGCTGTTGAGGAAAGAAATTACTAATAGTTTGATTAATTTAATTAAATTAAATACTAGGCTAAATAGGCCAGACTTGTTTAACAGAATTAAAATTTGGCATATATATTTGAATCAGTCAAACAAATTTAGTGAGTTCAATAAATCTTGGAGAATATATTGAAGCATATGCTTTCAACAAACCTCAATGTGTCCTTCAAAGCGCGCCTTCACCTTGCTTTCACAGTTCACCCGTCCCAAGGGGCCCAGCTGACAGTCTGAATTTGCATCCTTCTTTGGTAAGACAGGATGCACGACTTGACTTTTAATCATGCTCATGCCTATTTAGGCTTGAGATATATCGGAACGCTATCCTCTGCGGAGTTTTTAAACTCCGCACCTGCGGTTCTTTTAATCTGATCCGTTAGTTTTGACTTGGCACGAATCTCAAAGCCCAATAATACTGCCTCCTCCGTTAGCCCGAGTCTCAAAGCGGCTGAGAGTTAATCTGGTCTGTTCGTTTTGCTCCGTAGAGGATACGGGTCCGTGATATATCAACACGACCTAGATTTTTTTATTTTTGTTCGTCTTCCCTGGACGTAATAGAATAACGGCCCAAGTTTTTTTATTATTTTTTTCCGAACTTCCTAAACGTGATAGAGAATAACATCATGCGTTAATCGTAAATCTGTTAATCAGACCGTGATGGTCCATAATGTCACGCGAATGTCATGGACAATAAATTTTTTCATATATATGGAAATTCCGCAGAAACTTTCCTCATTACCGATATTTTTTAATTAAAATTTCTATTAATAAAAATTTCGGTCAAACCCCAAGTGTGTTAGGTTTCACTCATGATTCATGAAAGAAAATGAGAGGAAATTGCCCTTTTTTTATTAATAAATACAATGATATTGCTTATAATATAATTGGGCACCGTACCAATTTGACACATAGCACAACCTTTTTCCTGTCGGGAAAATAAAGGTTAGTTCAGGTCCAATAATACTGCAATGGTGTGGCACTAGGTCAAATTTGTGGGATTGAAATTTCTTACTACAAGCTACACAACCTTTTGGTTTTATAGCATTGGATATTTTTGCCATAAACTCCAAATTTGGATAATTTTGTGTTTCTTTTTTAAGATTCAAACATATTTCTTTTTCTCAAAATAGTTAATATCATATTTTTTTTTCCTCTCTTTTTTCTTTCCATCCGTTCTCAAGTCTGATCGGAGCCGTTTAATTCGCGTTAAAATTCACACGCACTACTTGATCAATAATGATCTTAAAACCGTCCACACAAATTCTAATACAAATTGAACAGTTCCGACCAAATATCAAATCAAATTTGTTCAAATGCTCATCAAACCATTCCAATCAGTGGCGAAGCTAGTGTGTTACAGCACACCTGAGAAGGTTTTATCTAGATCGTTTGATTTATAATTAACAGTTCAGATTCTATCTACATAGAAAGCCACACTATTGGAGATGTGCAGGATCTGAAAAAGTGGGTTTGGAATTTTGATTGACTTGATTTTTCTTGCGTGGACATGATTTACAATCAATCTCCTCAAAAGTGTTCTAACTTTTTAGTACTGAAAAGATTAACTAAGTTTCCTTCAGTGATAAGCCTCTGTTGTTTTTCTCCAAGTTTCTTTAGTCGATAAGCCTCTCCTGCGTTTTTTTAGAGAAAAGTAGTATTTTGTTTTTCTGATCTCAATCATTCAAAAATTTTCATTCACGTCTCTTAATAAAAAAAAAAATTTAATGCAAAGATCTCAACAATTTTAAATGGCTGAGATAGAAAAAGCAAAATTCTGCTTTTCTAAGAGCTTTTCTCTCAAAAAATCAATAGTCTGTCCCCTTCGGTTGAGCTATTTGGTGCACAAGATAGAAAAGATAGAAAGAACTATTCTATGCACTTAAATTTTTTCATTTCTAAGATGCTGCAGCTATTTGGGCGAGATCTTTTCTCTACAAATGGTCCCCGGCTTTTTTTGCCCTCTAAAATTTCATATTTATACTTATACCCATTTTAAAATTCTAATGCAATCATAGTGGAGGCTTAATATATCAATAAATATTATACTATTAATCAACGCAGAAATGTTTTTAAATAGAAGGGAAACTAATGAGAGCACATCTATATAATATAGATATCAAGTTTGAAACTTTGCTACTTGTAGTCCATCTACAATACTCTCAACAATGCCCTGCATATGAGCTATGTTATATGGATACAGGTACGGGTACCGTATCAGATATTATACGGGATACAACGATACAGTAATTTTCAACACGATACGGGTATCGATACGGCAATAAGATACGTATCGGATACGGGTACGGGACTACAAGTATATATGTTGAAATTTGTTATGTTGAATTTTTTTTACAACTATATATGTTCGCCTACCTCTGACAAAATTTCTGACTTCGCCACTAGTTCCGATTCCTAAAACATGAATCAAGTTACTGGTTCGACCGTACAATTAAATTTCTTATTTTGTTACCCTTAAATGGTTTTATATATAGGTACTTTACGGAATTAGATGAAAACGTCAACCCAATACTTTTGAAAATATTCATGAGTCTTAGAAAGTTAGAATGCTCACAGTCACACGGCAGTACATTTTTAATCCAAATAATTGAGTGAGTTTTCAATTTTGAAACAAAATATTACTTGTGGGCTCCATCCATCTCTTAGATTTGTCTCCTTCTACCTTCTTTTTGGTATCACCCGGTTTTTCTCTCTCTTTTTTTGCTTTATGAATTATGATAAATTGATTTTTCTCCGTCTTTTGCATTTTTTTGATAACATTTCCAAACCAAATATTTCTTATTTATTTTTCAGAAAACTTATAGATATTCGTAATTTATGTTCAAATTAATATGCATATATTCAGAATACTTATATACATCACAATACTAAATAATAACACCTTGTCGTGAACACTGCATAATAAAATTTTAAATATTTGTATTTGATATCAGCATATATAACTTCACAAATATATGTCTAAATTTAAAAATATAAGCATTTCAATAATAAATAAATAAATTTCAGAAACCACCTAACTTAAAATATCTATTAATAACAATACTTTTAGAAAGATCATATTATACTTAAGAATAGAGTTAAAACGTCCTATTGTTTTTGTGCTCCAATTATGTCTCACATTTTTACCTCTGTTTTCAAAGTTCAAATAGTCTATTATAACCGCTCAACATGATCTTCATATTAAAATGTGCTTGGAGACCAAATTTTATATTTTTTGAAATTTTTACTTTTTTTTTATATATATATGTACAAACTTACTTTTTTTTCTAAGAATATTCTAGACCATACAAAAACAATGATTCTGTACATATCTAAAAAATAAATAAAAAATCCAAAAAATTAAAATTTGATCTCAAAGCACATTTTAAATATGGAAATCGTGTTAAGCGATTCACATCGACTGTTTGAATATTAGAAATAAAAATGAGAATAAGAATCATAATTGAAGCATGAAACAATAAAACATTTTAACACTGCTCTATTCTTAATGGTTTGAACTTACTTTTAATTTTGCATCAACCAACTAATTAATCGGATTTGGCGCACTCAATAATTGACATCCAAAAAACAGCACCAATTAAGTTATTTTAAAGGAAATCCAATGATTGCAAGTAGAGTATTTTTTACTGAACTCTTCTAGCTCGATCCTATTTGGCCTAACTCAATTGCTTCTCTTCTCTTAATTCCCTGCTGGCAATACTCCTTTTGAGCCGACAAGGTTCTACTTCATTATTAAATTGGTTTTTTTTAGTTAACCAATACTCCTCTGTTTTCATGCTAACACAGGAGAAAAATTGTTGACAAATAAAATACCACATTAACCTAAATTCTGAACCCTAATCAATGAAACCTAACAGGGCTTTCCAAATACATGCAAGGGCAGAGTCAAGTGGAGTCTGTCTTTTAATTTTTATTTCAAGAAAATACTTCTGTGCTTTTTTAAAATAAAAATATTAAATTTTGCCTGCTCCTGAATTTCTCTCCAAATTATGATTATATTTCTATGTTTTTCTCAGAAAAAAAATATATAAAAATATACTTAATATTTAAAATAATGTCAAATTGTGTCTCATCATGCTAAATATACTTAATTCTATGTTTTTGTCAGATGCAATTAAGAAGAATGTACATGGTAGATTGACTGACTGGTGTGTCTCATTCATTACAAAACTGAGAGGATTCCAACAACAAAAAGGCAAAAAATAAAATAAAATAAAAGACTTTTAGAGTTTTAGTTTTATCTCTTGTAATTTTTTAATGTCACTCCCATTGACAGAATGACAGTCACAGGCAGACAATGTGGGCCCACAGTGTGTGCTACCCAAAAGCCCAACCCAGGTGACAAGTCAAAATTCTTGCGCCATACGGCTCTCCAATCAGAAGTGCATGCTCACCTCCTATATATAATTACTGTAAATAGCCCTTCATATATAGTTCACATGCCTACTCCTACTCCTAATCAAATCAATCTCCATTCTATTGATTAATTGTGGGAGTAATGTGCTACAATATTGTTTTCACTATAGTTATACTTCTTTGCATTCAAGGTTCATGGTATTGCCAAACAGAAGCAAGGGTTAAAATTACAGGAGCTGCAAAGATAGAGAATAGCGGTACTGCGTACCAGGCATCTACGAAAGGCTCCGTACCGTCATCGCGCGCTTCAAGTTGCACCCATGGACATGTAGACAATGGAGGCGAGTGCCCCCCCTAATGGTGGTAGAAAATAGCATTTTTCTCAATATTGTTACATAAAAAAAAAAACATATTATTGGTTCTTCATTTAGGCCTTGTGGGTTTCTCTTTTTGTTCTTTCTTGCTTGTATTTAATAGATATTTTTGTAATTAACGCCTGTAGGCTATTTTTAATAGATAAGTTTTGGTTCATTTCTTTAATAAAAGTTTGATGGATTTATGTCATAACTAACAGCAGAAGCCAATAATCAAATTCAATGTGACCAATATTAGTGGCATGCAAGTAGTCTGCTTTCTTTATTTGAATTTTGAAATTTGTTTCTGCTTGTGTGCCAAGTCAATTTTATTGAGTTTCAAAAAAAAAAAATTCGAAAAAACTATTTTGTCTCATTTTAAAAATTGTCATGCCTGAAGTTCACGTTTTGCAACAGAGAGCATTATGATAAATTAGGTTATCACAAACAATTAAATTAATTCCTAACACAAGCATGGGAAAGGGTAAAGATTTTGACAACACTGTTTTTACTTCATGCAACACACAAGTTATATGTTTTGCCATTTTAACTCTATTGTTTGTGTGTTAGATGAAGTCAAAACAGCATTGCCAACATCTTTACCCATTGAGGAGTGTGAAGAGAACTGTGGTTAAAAAACGTAGAATAGGTTTAAGTGTCAATTTTAGTCATTGTAAAAATAATTAATTAACATTCACGTGTCAAAGATAGCCAGAGACTGTGGACCATCTTTTTGTCACTTGCCAGTTTATCTCAGTCATTTGGTCATAAATAGCTTCTTATAACACTACTAGAATCTCCGGTAATAGCAACGGCAGGAAACACCTCATTAGCAAGCACTACGCTTGCTACAAGCCTGAAAAACCCCATTAGCAACGGCTACGCTTGCAAGTACTACCGTTGTAGTAAGCCCCAATGCAAATACTCAGTTTCAGACTTACTGTAAGGGCTACGCTTGCTAATACGCTGCCCTCGACTATCCGCAAGGGCAGTGGTTGCAAATAGCACGCTTGCAAATACCTTGGTTTTTGGCGCCCAAACTGAGTATTAGCAAGGTTATGCAGCGTAGGCCCCACCGAATATTAACAAGGATATGTAGCGTAGGCCCCATTGAGTATTAGCAAGGATATCATTTGTGGGCCCCACTTATTATTGGCAAGCATGTCCCAACTGATTATTAGCAAGCTATATGGCGTGGGTCCCATCGGGTTATTAGCAAGGCTAGCCCAAGTGGGTCCCATCGGGTTATTAGCAAGGCTAGCGTTAGTGGACCCCACCTGAGTATTTGCAAGGTTAGCCCGCATGGGCCCCAGCGTGTTATTAGCAAGGTTAGCGTTAGTGGACCCACCTTACTAATTGCAAGGCAAACCAGCGTGGGTCCCACCTGATATTTTGCAAGGGTAGGGATAGTGGGCCCCATTTGTTTTTTTGCAAGGGTAGGTATTGTGGGTCCCACCCGATTATTTGCATGCTTATTTTGATCATATTTCACTTGATATTCCGATGCAATTAATTAATGCCAATATATCAGCAGCCCTTTTTCCAAAATTATCCCATTTCCTACCCGGTACCAACCCGGTACCATCCCAGTAATCTGATACATTTCCCATTGAAAGACATAGCCAGAACATAGAATAGAACTTCCAAATAAACATAACATAACATAATACATTAACATAATACATTAACATAACATAACACATTAACATAACATAACATAAACCTTCAAATTAACAATGACAGTATTAAAATCAAGCATGTACCAAGCATGCATTGTACCAAAAGACCAATTGTATTATAACATTACAGCCATAGATATATAAACATGTACCTATACCCCAAAATATAAGACCCATCAACAAAAATTTACAGTAATAGCTACATCCCCTACGCTGTTCTTGTGGAAATCCAAAATCTATAGTTGTATGTAAAAGGTTGGCAATACCCCAGACTATTAATGCGGGTTGTTGTTCGAGTTGCCTTGCCCGAACCATTCACTCATTGACGCTTCGGCCCCTAAAAGGTTGGCCACCTCTTGTCCAGAATTTGCTTTTAGTAGTGCTTGGAATCCCCTCGCCTGATTTGATGTTGGCAGCAAAGATGGTAGACCCTATGTATACCACATTTCCATGGGCACCAAGTTAGTAGTGTTCTTACATTATAAGCATTGAAACAAACCTCACATGAAATTGATTTTGCACACATGTTTAGTGTATTCACCCAAATCAATAAAAAATACAGCAAAACAGATAGTTTGCACAATAATCTCAGTACCTGAGAGTGGGCCATCTCCATCAGAGGGGCTCCGTCCTGAGATTGAGGTAGAGAGGTGGGATCCTGACCCTAGTCATTAAATATGCAAGCGCAATGTTAGCATTTGGAGAGCACAACATTTGATCAGAGAGTAACATTAGAATGATTAAGTTTTTAAATTGAAATGTCACCTGCAGAGTTTGCATATTCCCCATCACCCCCTCATACAGTGCCTGAGAGCTGTAAACTTGTGCCTATGTTAAAAATGTGCAAGAAGATAGGTTAGGACTAGGATGTAGAATGGTATCAGATCAGTGTTAAAATTGCACAATTTTTAATTTACATCGTACAAATCTAATAAGAGAGAACTATCAAAGTGCAACAGTAAGCATCATGGTCATTTTGCCCCCAATTATCCCTTCCTTTTTACCAAATCATCAACTTCTTATATACACTGATCCACAAAATCCCTTCCTTTTTACCAAATTATGATATGCATTTTGCATTTTATGCACATTATATGGTCAATTGGTCAGCGATGTTTGGGGTGGTTGACTAGAAGTCTTGTAGATAACACATTTGGTTTTTAATAGACAGACAACCATTAGGAAAAAAAATAACCGCAATTTGCTATCATGAAAGGCAAGACCATTTCAGCAACTTTTTCCAAGTTGATTATCTTTGCCCCCAATTTTGGTCAAAGTTAGAGTGAAACCCCTACGAGCTCTATACCCGTGTTGGACCTGTTTAAACAGCGGTGTACAGTCCACAAGTTCCTTTCGTATTTGAATCTCACTCATTCAAATACCAATGAAAATAAAGGCAATAGCAAGTTATGCTATGCAGATTTTATACCCAATAGCAAAGAAAAAAGAAGATTTTGCCATTTGTTCTATTTTCTCTTATGGAGCTCTTGTTACATCAATTGCCCCAATATATATCTTGTCAGGTAGCAAGAACATTAGTAAAATTACCAATTAAATCAAGTCTCCACACAGCACACCCTAAGGAAAAAATGTGAGGTAAATTTCCAAGCACAGCAAGCACAGCAATGTGTGCCCAAAATAATGTAGTATTAGGGTTTCATACTGAAAAAACATAATGGAGCAAGCACAGCAAAGGGAGGAACCATAATTTTGGATCAAGTATGATTAATAGATGATCTCATGTTTGCATGGTCCTTTTCAATTAAACCTATCAGTTGCTTAGTATTAACTCTTTGCATCAGCATTTAGTTAGTTGTCAGATGTGGTCCAACCAAAGGGAGGAACCATAATTTTGGATCAAGTATTAATTGAAATACCAGTATGCATTTCAAGCATGCATTTGCAAGTTTTCATTGACCTACCAGTATGCATTTCAAGCATGCATTTGCAAGTAAACCAAAAGAAAAAAATAATAGCAAGCAAAATGGCCAGTTGCTGTGCCAATCTGATGTATTCAAATTTAGTGATATTTATTAGTGATTTTTTTCATCATGTCAGGGGTTGTGCCAATCTGATGCATATATACGCGATCGGGTTTCGGCTTGTATGTGAGGTCAGCGCATTTTCTTAGTTTCTTGTTCATTTTTTTCTGTCATTAAGTTTTCAGTTCCTATGTATATCTTGTCAGTCCCATGAATGTAATTATGCCTTTTAGTCCTTATTATGTCAAAATTAACATTTTTATAATTGAATCTAATTTGCTCATAACAGTGGCTTGCAGTAGGGAACCAAATACATTTAAAAACAATTGTAGATTAACAAACCAACAAACAAAAACCTCACAACCATCATTCAACAGATATGGATCGGTTACATGGATAAAACAACATACAACATATATAGAGTAACAACATAAACAACTAATATATAAAAACAGTCACGGTTATGAAAACCAAAAACATCAAATACTAACCAAGAAATTACCCCATCCCTAGGGTTATAATAGTAAAAAAGGTTAATTTCAAACCAAACTAGTCCTCTTGACCCTCTCGTGGGCGTCTCTTCTTCATATCAGGGAAGTATCTGACCCGGTGCCCGTTATTCTTTTTGTCACACCCCCGGACAACCCGCCGCGAATTTAAACGCAAGGCGTTAAGCACATCACATACATTATCAATAATACAACCAACAAGCCACTATATTAAACATAAAAGGAGTTCACAAACAAATAGAAAGGGAAAATATGTCAGACATGGCCAGTCAAACAGTTACCGCCATGTCCACACAATATATAGTTCATACAAATATAAGTTTAAAACAAATAGTGGCTACTTTAAGAAACTTCCGCTAATTCCTCACTCACGGCCTTCCTCCATGCCTTCTTCTCCATTTCCTGGAACTCACATAAAAGGTGGTACGGTGAGAGATCGAACTATCTCTCAGTGCGGGATTTAGTTCCAGCCCGGTGTCTTTACAAATCAATGCATTTAATATCCCAAATAACAATAAAGTAAAGTTTTCAAAATTTCCCCCAAATTTCCTATCAATTCGGATATGCAATCATTTCAAAACAATTTTCATTCCCGCCTCTTTTAAATTCACATTTAAGGTTTTTAAATTCGACACTCTGGAAATCCATGCCCGTACATAGAAATCCGGCGAATCGCCACACAAGGACGACCCGTTCAATCACACTCTAGATGGGCCATTGCGGGGACCCATCCGGCGAACCGCCACACAAGGACGACCCGTTCTGTTCACATTTCACACTCTGGGGGTCTGCCACACACGGACAGCCTGATTTTCAAAACTCATGCTGAGCCGCCTCACACGGACGGCCCTAATTTAAAGAAAAACAAATCATTTACTTTCCCCATTCCCAATTCACATTCACAATTCCTGTCAATTCAATTCCATGCATCAAGAACTCCTATCATGCAATTCTAAAACAAAATCAAACGAATGTTCGACATCCACGACATGCAGTTTATCTACCAGATTTGAAAAAGGGTTACTTACCTCAATCCATGCATTTATGTATTATTTGTAAAACAATACCAGGAACCCGCACCTGTATTTTATGTGACTTCGTTTGAGCGTGTGTCGGGATCTCGCGTATTCTCAGCGTCTCCTAGAATCTCGCAGTTCGCTCCTTGATTATTGTACTGATTAGATCGATTTTAAGAGTGAAGAGGTTCGGTTTGGGTATTGGGTTATTGGGTTTAGGTTTTGGTTCATAGGATTTCGGGTCTAGGGTTAATGGTTAATGGGTTTCGGGTTAGGGTAAATGGATAAGGGTTTTCGGGTTAGGGTTAGGGTTAATGGGTAAATGGGTTAATGGGTTTCGGGTTAGGGTTAGGGTTAGGGTTAATGGGTTAATGGGTTTCGGCCGGCCAAGTGAAGGGAGAGGGAGAGGGCGGAATAGAGAGAGAGGTCAGGGGTTTCGGCTGGGGTTCTTCGGGTCAGCGGCGCTGGGTTTCTTCGGGTCAGCGGCAGCGGCCAAGGAGGGCGGGGTAGAGAGAGAGAGGGCAGGGGTGGGGTTCGGCCAAAGGAAGGGGTAGAGGGGAGAGAGTTGATCGGTGACAGAAAAATCAAGAGAGAGAGAGGGGTTTGCCTTTGTCGCAAGAGAGAAGAAGAGAGGGAGAGTGATCGGTGAAAATCAAGAGAGAGAGAGAGAGTGCTGCGTAAGTCAGAGAGGAAAAGGGAATACAAGGGAGGGGGTATGCTTTGAGATCCGTGCAGAACATACTTGAATGGTTGAGATCCTTCCAAAGTCAAATGAAATACACCTCTTAAGAATTAATTATGGTGGGGTGCGGATCCGAACCAAATTAACTCGATTAATTAAACGGTATAATAAAATTAAAAGTTAACCATATAATTTTATAGTTTTAAGATAGAAGTTATTAAATTTGAAACATATATAATATGTAGAATAAGACAATATATAACTGAACGAAATAAGACTAGTTAACCATAATTTATTTTACTTACTGAGAATATACAATAATATGTATTTACTTACTATCTTTATTACACACTGAGATATGTAGTGCAGTTATTATATGTTAAAACCGCTAATTGATAACATAACTAGTCTGATGAGTTTAATGCAGATATAAGAATGAAGTTGAATTAAATGTATGTAATAATAACTTCTGGTAAGTTGCAGGATTACAAAATAAAGTAAATGTCCAATTATAAACTTTAGAAAACAATTTTAAAAGTATGCAATGAAAATTGAATCATTGCCGACATTTTTATTAATATCCAAAGTTTAATACAAATTATTAATTATACCCAGAAGTCAACTCAATATCGATATATACCCAAGCCGGCCATTTTCTGGCCGGCTATGTTCCTTCCCTAAGCCGGCCAGAAAATGGCCGGCTATGTACCTTTTTTTTTTTGTTTTTTTTTTTTTTTTTTTTAGAGAGAGACTATGAAGATCAAAATATTGAAATCTAACTCTGAAATACGATAAATTTTTGTTTAAATTATTTGTTATATTAATTCTTTGATGTATAATTAGCATATTTATACTAAAATACGATAGATTAATTGAAATTATGTTGAATAACACTAAATTATGTTAAATTACGTTAAATTACATTAAATTACGTTAAAATACGGTAAATTACGCTAAAATACGATATGAATAGGGACGATATCTTCACTGAAAAGGAGAAAAACAACGATGAAACTTCAAACGGTCATAAAACGGCGCTCGAGTGTCCGATTTCAGCAAATGAGCACTTTTCGGAAAGCTTGCGAAAATGCGCATGCGTCTGTGCCGGCTACGCCTGTTGAATAACTGAATATTTCCTATGATTGCAATTGATCTGTTCTATGCTTTACTCATGATGTTTAACCAAGTCCTGTGCATGCTTCACAAAAAAGGGCATAACTTTTGATCCGTCCGTCGGATCGGGCTGAAATTTTGACATGAGCTCCACAGCCCCTGTACCAAGCTAACATCCTTTCGGGACCGATCCGACCGTCGGATTCGTCAAAAAACTAAGGGAAGAGCCTCAAAACTTGAGTTGAAGTTTCCGATTAAGATTTTCATGTCTATCATTCAATCCAAGTAGCTCAGTAAATTAGTTACATAATGAACTTGCAGATTACCAATTTTTACTATTTTTGGAATTTTTTTACTATTTTTTATGATTCATGAAAGATGAGCAAAATCAGTCTACTATAGCGTAATTTTGTGTAGTTTAGTGTTTTTTTACCGTATTTCAGCATAATTAGCGAAGTTATTGTAATTTAACGTAATTTAGTATAATTGAACATAATTTATTGTAATATAGTGTAATTCAACATAATTTCAAGTATTCTAGCGTATTTTAAACAAAGAAGTATTCTAGCGTATTTTATTGTAATTTGATCCCTCCTCAAAGAAGTAATATAACAAATAATTTAAACAAAAATTTCAAATTTTCAGAGTTAGATTTCAATATTTTGATCATCATAGTGTCTTTCTCTCAAAAAAAAAAAAAAAAAAAAAGGTACATAGCCGGCCATTTTCTGGCCGGCTTAGAGAAGGAACATAGCCGGCCAGAAAATGGCCGGCTTGGGTATATATCAATATTGAGTTGACTTCTGGGTATAATTAATAATTTGTATTAAACTTTGGATATTAATAAAAATGTCGGGAATCACTGTATTACTCGTGCCAATTAATAGAAAATAATGTTTGAATAAGAGAGTATAGATTTTTAAAGTAGATGAAAATAACTATTACCTAGATTTGTAAATGATGAATATGATATAAATAATATTATACAAATATAA
The DNA here is from genome assembly GCA_025461045.1 of Carex parvula. NCBI lineage: Eukaryota > Viridiplantae > Streptophyta > Magnoliopsida > Poales > Cyperaceae > Carex > Carex parvula. Next base: position 87,057 of record JAJGRW010001025.1, on the reverse strand, counting down.
TATTAGAGAATGAAGATATACGAGAAAAAAAATAAAGATAAAGAAATAAGAGTTGTATATAAAGAGACGATCATGAACAGATATATTGATTGTTAATAAATATAAATAAGAGAAAATTATGACTATGAAAATCAAGAGATATTGTTCTTAAAATGAAATTTAACAATTAAACCGTACCTCAAAATACATGGCGTTACACTTTTTGTCCACATTTTTCCAAACCCTCTTGCTTCTCCTCAGTCCCAAACTCACAGGCTCTCCTGGTGGGCCATAAGGGTAACCGGGAGGGCTCTCTTTATACCAATCCACTTCTTCGTCCGAAGAGCCAATTTCATGCACTGGAGGATCTGGTACTCGCCATTCAGAGCCATCTCCGGGCTCCTTCACCACTGGCCTATTATAGATTATGACCTCTTCATCGCCTTGCGCATTATTAGGATTTGCATGATTCGAATTTGGAGGATTAGGATTATTGTTTGAAGGGTTAGGATTAGGATTAGGATTAGCATTTTCCATTCTATTAATCGTCTTTTTTAATTCTGATCACACTTTTTATTTTGTGTTTGTTGCAGAATGGAAGATTATGGTGGAGAAGACAGCCAACATGTAAGCAATTAAATAGTAGAAACCATAAACCCTTCATTGCCCAAAGAATTTGCACAGCCACCCCTCCACATGCCCTTGCCATGCACCTCTTCGCCAGAAATGCTCTTTTGTGTTAAGCCAACCAAAGTGAACTGAATTAATGCTTCTCTTTTGTTATTAATGAGTACACATTAAATTTTTGGTTTCACATTGATGAATTAGTTTCATTTATGTAATATCAGATACCTTCTCTTTAATATGGTTACATATCAGATTCCTTCTCTTTAAATTTCGGGTTTCATTAAAGCAACTTGACTGTTGTCATTTATATTACTATTTCGCATTTAAGGGAATACCAAATATAATATATGGGGCTATATTCTTATTGTTGTACATGGTACATAATTTTTCAGCAAATGTTACAAAAATAAAAAAAATCATCCAAAGGGCGGTTCTCAACCAGTGACCACTGAGATATGGACCCCCTTGAACAATTTTACAGATATTGTCTCATAATATAACAAAAATATATAAACCGAAACTTAAAAAACATTAGCAACGGTGCCTCATGCAAATGGTTAGGACTTTTACAATAAAAAATATAAAATGAAACTGAACAACAATTGCAACGGTGTCTCTTGCAAATAGTTAGGACTGTTACAATGAAATAAATAAACCAAACCTAAAACAACATTAGCAACGGTGACTCATGCAAATATATTTGACCTTTATAATTAAAAATTACAAACTACAACTTAAAAAGATTAGCAACGGTGCCTCTTGCTAATAGTTAGGCATTTCACATTAAATTAATATAAACTGCAACTTAAAAACAATTGCAACGGTCCCGCTTGCAAATAGTTAGAGCTTTTGAAATATAATAATATAAGAAATAAACTTTGAATCATTTGCAACGGTGACTCTTGCGAATAGTTAGGGCCTTCACAATAAAATAATAAAAACAGCATCTTAAAAACATTTGCAACGGTGCCTCTTGCAAATAGTAATGTCTTTAGAATATAATAATATAAAAAAGAAATCCAAAAACAATTGCAACGGTGCCGCTTGCAAATAGTAACACAATTCACAATAAAATAATATCAGCCGTGTTTGGGGTGGGTATTATTATTTGCAAGGGCCAATAGGAGACATTAGCAAGGGGATTCATCACATATTTGCAAGCGTGATTACTTGCAAGGGCTCCCGTTGCAGTTATATTAATTTAATCAGAAAACCAAAATCTTTTGCAACGACCCTTCCTATGCTTGCAACAAACACTTGCTCCCCTTGCAGTTACCGGAGATTCTAGTAGTGTAATAATTTTAGTTTTAACTGTACCTCCATTTTAGATTTGTGAGACTTAGACAAAGATATCCCTCTTAGAGACACTTTGCTTTTACAAGTGATTAGAGCTGCAACACTTTGGACCCTGTGGTTACTTATAAACAAAATTTGCTTTCAAAACTCACCTACTCTAGCTTTTGTTGCTTCTTCTATAATTTCATTAGCATCTTATTGGTGTAAAATTAGAAATGATAATTCCTTTTTTAAACTAACCTTATTATTGCCTTTTGATGTTGGTCCTTTGCATCAGCCAGTCACCATAATAGAGATTTCGGACTCTGATATCCTGGAACGGAAAAACTCTCTGGGATCGGATCCTGCACTTGGGTTAGAAGGGTCTGATCCGGAGGACTACCTAGCTGACCGGGCTATCTACGATGAGATTGATCGAGCTGCTGGGCTGCTTCCTCCAGCTTCTATTTCTTCCTCTGACTCTACTTCTAACTCTTCTAATTCCAACTCTTTTGATGATAATGCGTTAGTTACTAGTCGTATCGATAGCAACTCACTGCTGTAATAGCTTTAGTTTTACTATTTGGTTATGCTATGCTAGCTGTTATGTTTGTTGGATTTTCTAGACTTAGTTTTTGATTAGGTGTAGAGGCTGTGAATCTCCCTTTTATTTGTATGAGACCTATACTTAGAGCATCTTCATTCCAGCAAATGTTTAACAATTAATTTGAGTTATGTCACTGAGTTTAATAATTAAATAAATTCATAATTTCTAAATCACTCCATCATCTCAGAAATATAATTAGAGTTGTTTTTAAAGCAAACTTGCTAATTTAAAACTGTAGTACATCCCAGCAATTATATTAGCAATTCATATATCAGATTAGCAATTTAAAATAAATCACTATTGTAGATGCTATAAAGAGTTACTTTTAAAGTAAACTTGTTAATTTAAAAATTGTGATACATCCCAGCAATTATATTAACAATTAACACATTAGATTAACAATTTTAAAAGAAATCACTGGTGGGTACAACCCACTTTTATAAAAAAAAAATGATTGAAAATGGACTAATCATACTTACAGCTCATATTAGTCAAAAGGATCGCTTCCATCCTCTTAATTCCTTTTTGTCTTGTCAGACTGTCAGTACTCAGTACTAACAAAAAGTAATACCATTAATTGTAATTAATGGTACTAGTACTTTATTCTATCTCTTGGTTGGTCAAAAAGAAGGTCATGCCATGCACAAGAGTTCACCTTGGGATTTTCTCTTAAACAAAGTTTTGGACACCACCATTTCTTCATAAGATACTAACAATAACGGTTATACTTGTTAATTAAGTCAAGTAGGCATTTTGAATTCCATGTAATTAGACAATTCATTTGTTCTAAATGCAAAAAAAAAAAAAAACATTTTAATTTTGAACTGCAATTATTTTTCTTTTCTTATTTTAAAAAACACCCCATAGAAAATAATAATAAAGCAGTTCCCAAGCAGATTATAGTTGACAAGAAACATAAAACATGTGACCAAAATGGATATCTCCTGTTCCAGTAGCGAAAGCAGAGGATCAAATCAAAACCCTTGAAAGTGGATTCCATGTAAATGTAGTTACCTCGTTGCTTCCTTGCACTTCTTTCACAGTCGCAAACTATATGCTATCAGCCTATCATAAGACCAATCCAAATAATCTCCTTGACAAGCTTCTGTCATGGTATTTAAAAAGAAAAAAGAAAGAAAAGAAAGACAAATCCTTGTGTTATACGGCTCTCAAATTGAAAAGTGCCTAGCTACTTTTTAATCTCGGTATAAGTAACAATTTTCACCGTTTGAAGCACGCTAGAGTAATAGCTTAGCTACTCGTTGCATGCTGTTTCTCTTTTGCCTCTGGTAGCTAAGCTGTACCTAGGGGTGAGTAAATTGCTCATAACTCGTGACTCACTCATAACTCACTCGTTAAAAGCTCATTAATAACTCGTTCTTTATCAACTCGCTCATTAAAAACTGAGTTACATAAATCCTGCCACATCTAATCTCTTGAATCAAACTCAAATAAATTAGGTAACAATACTTGAGATCTATTCAAGTAATATTTTTATACAACATACAAATATTTGGTCAAATTTTATTCATTTACCAAACAAAAGCACCATTTTGAATTCTTTTCTTTTAATAATTATTATTTTTTCATAATCACCTGTGAACACTATTACTTGAGATTTACGAAGAGGCTGTCTAATTAATAAAGGAATGTATTGCAGAATACCACAACTCACTCATTATCAACACGCTATAACTCGCTCATTAAGATAATGAGCCAAGCATGAGCATACCCCAACTCACACAAACTCGCTCATTAATCACCCCTAGTTGTAGCTCTCTCTAGAGTCTAGATTGATTCTAGAGTGACGTTTTGAAGAGAAGATTGTCCATGGTTATAAAATATGAGTATATGCTAGCAAGTGTGATATTTTTCTGGCAAGGGAAAACAGAGGCAAGAGTTGTGGGAGTGAAGAGAACATTTGAATCGTTCACGAAAGGCTCTGCACCATCATCATCTCAGCCCACGGGTTGCACCAACGGGCATATAAATAATGGCACTCCATGCAATATCGGTGGCGGAGGAGGGTAGAAATGTCTCCATTTGCAAGGATTTACTTTATATTTTTGTTATATTTTCTTGTTACTATTGCACTTCATTTTTTTTCTTTTTGTACTATGCATTTTGATCTAGAAAAGATATTAGGAGGATATTATTCAGAAACTCTTTCTTTCTTTTATTTTATCACATTTTAGATACTCTCAAGCAAGTTGCTTTATTTCACAATTTCATCGACAACATACCAACAACATATACAATCAAATATATACAAAGAAGCAACAAAAAATCAACAAGTAAAGAATGAGGGTAGAACTCGCAGTACAGTCAGAATTCAGATCCAGTGCAATACCTGACCTAGTAGAATGAGATCAAAGTCGTCATTTTTAATCTGATACGAATCTCAAAACGGACCTCCTATATAAATAGGCACTGCATTACTTTTAGCCCGACTGCTTGTAAAAATGTACAAGTCTACATAACAGCATCAGCACAATAACCTTATACATCAGTCTCTTTGCTAAAACTAGCAATCAATGTGATTCTTGACATACCATGTACCTTTCATTTTTTTTGTATATGAGCTATTGCTAAGAAACCTGGAAATGCTTCGACTTCGGTACTCACATCTCATAGATTATTATATAAACAAACCGCCCCATACAGCAATTCTAATGATACAGGTTACCTTATTCTGAGATCAATTCCTCTATGGCACCAGTGGGTGCCGTTCGGCAACAAGGGATTAAGCATCTTTAAACCTTAATCCGTTTTCTTTAGCTTCCTTAACAGCTTAATCCTGCCGAACACCAACTCGCGCTCACCTCCTTTAGCTTCCTTTTGCCCGGATCTTAATCCTCTACCAGACCTTAAGTCACATCTACCCCTTCCTCTAGCTTCCTTAGCTTTAATCCACGAATTAATACAACCGAACATCGGTTCCTTAGCGCTCCTTAAGCTTTTAATCCTTCACTCTTAATCTCTTGTTGCCAAACAGCGCCACTGCTCTTGCTAGTAGTCTGTCCTTGGCAACTCACTAATTTCTAAAATGAAAAAGAGGGAATTTGGAAACTACAAGCCAAGTGTGGTCAGAACCTATAATGTACTGAAAGCAGAGATGAATTATTAATTTAGACACTCAGCCAATTCAGGCACCAGAAAATGAAACAACAAATTCAATAAAAACAAGAAGGAAACTAAAAAGAGCAACTCAGTCAATTAGAATTTCTTTATTAATTATTAAGGTTTAGCATAAGACCTTATGTGAAAGCTGAGATTATAAAAGCATTTATACTAACCCCTTTTGTGTAAACATCACCGTTTAATCTAAAGATTGCAAAGAGCCCATGTTACCATAGGGACCCGCCCCCTGGTAGTATGTTGAGTACCCATTACTAATCCCACCACTCGCCAAGTTATCAGAATATTCTCCCACACGGTTCCCCCCATACATAGAATAACCATTCACATCTCCAACATTGACACCTGGCATGACGGAAAAATTATTCGCACGCAAGGATGCATATTGGCTTCGCAACATCTCTATCTGGCTATCAGAATAGGCCGAGACGTTGAGTCGAGGAGTACCAAAAGACCCATAAACCCTAGGGAAACTTTCATAGTAAGCCTCTGGTGAGCGAGCCCAGCTAGGGCTGACATCAGCAGCCATGCTTGCTCTGTCAGGTAAAGAGTACTGGCGACTAAAGAAGCTATGGTTGTATCCATTGCTCTGATCCTCGTCAAGCAAGTCGTTGATTATGTCAAGGTGGGGGAATTCGTCAGACACCAGGCCGGACTGCTGGTTCGAGCTCAAACTGGACGGCTCCATGTCTGGTACAGCCTCTTCAGTGTTGCCATTAAGTGACTCCTCATTCAACTCAGGTCTCTCCACACTGCTGCTGCTGACAGACAACTCCTGGCGAGAAGATACATGCTGTGCATCTCCATTTAGGGTTTCTATAGTGACAGTACCAAACCTCAATCCATGCTCAGGGGGTACTACCACAACTAGAGATTGAGATGGCTTGACAGGGGGGTTGGAGCCAGTTATTGCATTCCGGTAGGACTGAGGAGCATGGGTTGAAATAGGAGCTGATGGTGTAATTGAAAGAGCAGGTTGTGTGGCTGGTTTCTGTCGCGACGTCACTTTGGCAGTAACAGGACTGGTAGCATTACCAGTATTGCTGGCACTGGTATTACCACCTTTTTCTTTTGTTACTTGTTTCTGTTTCTGTTTATGATTATCAGTTTTCGAGCTGGAAGAAGAATCAACAGCTCCATTGGCTTGAGATCTGTTAGTTAGTACTGGATTAGTTGTTACATGATCTTTCGAGGTAGATTTTATGGGTTCAGAAGGTTTGACAGTAGGGCTGCTTACGTTTTCAAGAATTTGTTTGGAGTCCTCTTGGGAGGGTAAATTTGGGGAAGGATGAGAGGAGGGTTTATTCGGGTTCTTCATGGGGCTTGAAGAAGAGGAGGCAGAGGCTGAGGTTGAATCATTACCAGTTTCGGTTTTAGAAAACACTTCACCAAGCTCCTTTGCATTGAACTTCTTTAGCAGAGAATCCTCGACCTAACATAAAGAACCAATTAAAAAAGTTAGGACATAAACCTCATAAATAAATAATTTAATCAATGAAGCAATTCATTGACAAATTTAATAGAATTGTCATGAGAACATAATTCTGCACCCTACCAGTCAACAAACAGAAATATACCCTATTTTTAATCAGTTTTTATTTTTTTTTTATTCTGCCAGAATAGTGCTTGTTAGGAATTAGGTCTATAAATTAAAGGTTCTTGCCGACCTATTATCCTAATGTCTAACACATAATATAAAAGAAAACACACTAAAGAGTACTTTGGTCCGTGCATGCTCAATGGGTCCAGATGACCTGATATAACAGAAAAAACACTCAAGGATATACCCCTATGTATCACTACAAACAACAAATCAGCTTTCAAAAGAAGCTGATATGGAAACAACAATCTGAATGAGCCTGAGACTCAAAAATAATATACAGGCCATGCACCCCTTGGCCCACCTTGCTTTCTATGAGTCCAGATGACAAATTGTACTGTAATGCACAGCCCGTTTAATTTAACAAAAGAAACCACCATTTACCTCAACCAGCCTTTGTTGTAAAAGCTTGATCCTATCCTTGAGTGAAACAACAAGATTCTCGGATTCTGACCTGGGCCCCCTATAGCTTCCAGAGTAGTAACGCCCAGAGTGTGTCGGCACGTCAGGGGGCGGGCTACTTGGACCAGCACTGGCGGCACTACTCATACTGTTAAACTGATTAATTCCCTCCTTATTCCTCCTACTCCCACTTTTAGACAACCTCCTCCTACTGTTACTACCCCCCTCAAGAGTGAACTCTTGGATTTTGATGTCTACAGAAGGAGGCGTTGCTTCCTCTGGCTTATTGGTTTCGTTTGAGTCGGGTTGGGGTGCCTCGGCTTTCGGGTCCTCATTGTCCGATAAGTCAGATGTGTCCTCTGGTTTGTTGTTAATAGAGTCAGATTCATTGGAATTGTCAACCAACTTTCCATCAAGTGTGAAGTCTTTCGCCTTTCCCTTATTCTCTTTCCTGCCATTGCGCTTCTGCTTTGTCTGAAAAAGATTAAATTGGCATGATAAGAGCTTAAGTAATAATAGTAATATATAGAAAATAAGGTATATTTGTTTGAGCCGAGAACTTCTGTAAGATTGTTGATTGGTTAGTGGAGAGGACATTTATTTATCCTTAACAAAATTAAATAAAAAATAATTATGAAAGAATTCAGGTTCGTGAATAGTCAATGCAACAGATTTGACGTTGCATCTTCAAAACTAATGAATGTGGAATGACATAAATTAGACTGTCAATATTCTATAACAAGCGCATTTATCTTTGGGCTAACATCGTACAGAACGATCAAATTGTTACATTATGAGGTAATATTAAGAATTTTGTATTGCACGGTCCTAAAATTTATACAAAATTTTTATGTATAATATTCGAAAACTTAGCATCATAAATTTATCCTTTCAAATTGGTGATATTAGGAAATTAAACAACAATGCCACAAAATAAATAAACAGATAAAAACGGACTCCAGAAAAAGAAAGGACTAGTGGCATCAGGCATTACCAGTACAGTACCAGTATGTTTATTTGAATTAAGATCTATAGTAGTTATAAGCCTTTCTATGAGGATCCATTATATAGTAGAGGTACAGACCTGCTTTCTCTTTGAAGAACGCTTCTCCTTGTTGGGGCCGCCATGTTTGTTCCTCAGATCAGAGGAACTTCCAAACAATTCCTCTTCCCGAATAAGCTCCTCTTGCCTCTTCAATGCCACAGCCTCCTGGTATGCTATCTCTATCCTACTGTTGTTAATATAAATTTATTGTCAGCAAACCCTCACAAAAAAAAAAAATGTTTATTTAAATAAATGCGACAACATGGCAAGGAAAAAAAATGAATTACCAGTCATGCAATAATAGGTATTGGATCCATTACAGCACTTCTTGCCATGTGAAATATAATTAAGTCAAGTCAAGATAGCATACCTAAAAATATGACCTAGTACAAAAATCTCCATCATCCTCCTGCCCAATTCTGTTAAACGCCTTTCATCAGACTCAATCGAATCTTTATGTGCATCTTCACCACAAGCACCATCCTAGTAAATTTTGGCTGATAAGTATCGCATTTTTATGATCAAGTACTTTTGAATAATGTAAATACATGAGACAAAATCTAAGGTACGATCAATACTTGGAAAGGAAATACAAAAAAAAATCGAATCAGAACCCAAATTATCAAATGATTCACAGTTCATTCCCCAGTTCTCAATTACATACCTATTAAAAAGTACACCAATGACAGGCAATGAGATCAAAAGTATTTTCAACATACCTTCTTGCCAGCTTGTGCATTTTTCTCTTCTTTCTGACGAAGAGCAGGCTCTGATGAGGCCCTCTCAATCAGATTTATAATATCATCAGACAACACAAACATATCCTCGTCAATCCGAACTAACGGTTCGGGCATGTCATCCAGACCAGGCAACCTCAATGCTAACCTCACATCATCTCCCCTGCTCTGCCATTCGAGCACCTTGAGACCAGTGTAGAGAGCATCCATCACTAGAGTAGAGGTCACCTCCTTCTCTATGAAGAAGTGCTTGACTAAAAGTTTTAGTATAGAGTCAGTTCGATCTCTTGTGATGCGCCGCCTTGAGACTCGGTCTATTCCCGACCAAAAGGCACGAAAACTGCAATCGACACATGTAGCAAATGTCAATAACCCTTTCCATGTAAATGTGCACACAGCAGCAAACAAGACATCTCCAGTACTCATATGGGTATGGAAATTTCTTCTGAAATAAAAATGGTTGTGCTTTAGAAAAACAAAGGAAAATGAAGGACACACCTAGACCACTTATTTTTATCAAGGACTAAATTGCTGAGCTTGTTTTTCCTTTCTTCAACAAAGTGGCGGCAGACTTGCTCGACATTTGATAAATAAACCCGTACTAGCTCCCTTCGGTATTGCAAATCAAGACACCGAAATGGGCTATTCGTTCTCTCTCTGCAATGAAAATCCATTAATGAAATACACTTAATGTAAGAACATATTTACATATTGCTCTTTTTCTTAGCTAATTAAATCCCGATTTCACCATCATTTTCAATTCTATTCACACAACTTAAAGGTTATATACAGTTTAGGAGTTGGATTAGTTCAATGTGCACTGCAAAACAACTATAATCCTGTAAACTAAAATAAAGTCACATGCCATTCCTAAAGTAGCAAATATCCAACATAACCTCCTTGCCCAATCATTCTCCAACGCTACTAACTTTTCTCAACATTTGTAGACATAAGAACGGACATAGGGGGGTATTTTCTGAAAAATAAATTCTAAACTAGGTACAAAGGTGCATAGAAAAAACTTTCATGTTTGTCGGGCTATGTACTGATAGCATTTTTTTAGTTTTCCAGGGTATACATGATATTTGTAGGTTTGCAAAGTCTGGAGATCATAATGAAATGATGTAAAAGTTAAGTTCTTTACCTGATAACTTGTACTTGAGCTTTTATTATGAGATTCTCATCATCATCAATAAAACCATCCTTAACTTTCGACAATTCCATGAACTTCTTCCAACCCCAATCATGTTCTTTCTTCCAGAAACGATGCAAAGTGTCTATACCAAGAAAACAATTTCTAAGCATATAGGTCGAGCATAAACAATAAAAGAAAATTAAAAAAGAGGCCAGAACTGACCTGAGTATTTAGATTTCTTCGGATCCTTGTTAACGACTGCAATTGAAAACTGCGCAAGATGGCTCCATCCTGAAAATGTTGATAACACGGCAAAGGTCATACTACTAGTTAGAAAATTAAAAATTTTAAAATGAAGTTGCATACACATTATAACCTACCAGGTAGAAGCTTGTCATGATTCGCTACACAAAGAAAGAGCGACAAGTGATTGCACACATCACAGCCCTGTGGGTATATTAAAATGTACCTAAAAACCAATTAACAAACTTTTTAAATTCCAAGAAAGCACCATTCTACAAAATTATTTTAGCACCTCAAAATTTAGGCAATCTATCAGTTCAGCACCTGAAAACCACATACAATTATTAAGTAGCAACCAGCACTGTACCAAATCCTATTGTGGGTGTTCGGCAACCCATTCTTAGACTCCTTAGACTTCCTTTAGACTCCTTAGAAGCTTAATCCGTCCGAACAACCTCTCCTTAGTGAGGATTAACTTTTGCTCCTTTTGCCCAATTTTCAAAGCTCAAGCCCCTCTTGCCCCAATTCTTAAGGCACCATTTTTCTTGGATTAAGCCTCCTTAACACCTTTTTGCTTACTTAGCACCTTTTTCTTAATCCGATCCTACCGAACAAGTGCTCCTTAACTCCACTTAAAATTTAATCCCTCATGTGGTGCCAAACACCCCCATTAAGCCCCAGAAGGTCAAAATGATAACAAAACTGAAAAAAAAAAAAAAGTGTGAAACGTATATAGAAGCCTTGTACCATTTAAAACCACCAACATCAAACACATCACCACGTAGTTCCCTCTTTTTTATTGTCTGAAATTTTTCAATTTTCCAAGTATGCCTCCCGTACAGTTCAGATGGCTTCGGTCCTGACAGCTACAAACAAAAATTAAGATAACAGTAACATTTCTAAGGAACTCTATTATTTAGGGGGAAAAAAAGCTTCAAACATGGCTTATACTCAGCTGGTTGAATAAACAAATTTATTGAAAAGTTACATGCAAATTAATTGCAAAAGTGGTCAAACATGCAAATTAATTTGCAAAGGCGATTATTTCTTCTTTTCTCATACTTGATCTTGCTCTTCATTGATCCGTTGATTTTTGTTATTATTTTTTTTTCAGTTCCACATGTTAATTTGCAAAAGTGGTCAAACAAAGATGAATAAAAAATAGGTTTAAAATCAGCACAAATAACACACCATTATCATCATCATCAGAATCATAGTAGGTGGTGAGGTGGAAGGGGTCCCATTCTCAACCTGTTCAATGGACCGCCACTCAGAATTTGCATCCAAGGATCCGCACCGGCTTGTGGCCTCAAATCATCACTTGCACTCGCAGACATTGCTCGACTGACACTCTAATTTTAATTTCTTCAATGAAAAAGAATAGGAAGTTCAGACATCAACATAGGTGTTATATAATTGCTAGAAGCATTTAGAAAACAACAAAAATATGGTTTTTCTCCTCTATAAGAGCAACTTTGTCAGCTTGGGAGGAACAAGGAAACGTAGTTCAAGTGCCTTCAATGCAAAAGATGTTTTTGTACCAATTTCGAGTTGACATATTTATGCATGAGCACAAATTATAATTTATGGTTGAACATCTATTCTCCAATTGGCACTTGTGAAGGTACTCATCAACTAAGGAGAATTTATTAGAGCACTATCACTTCATCATACACAAAGGACAAATATGCCAATTTACTCAAAACTAATAAGACAGACATCTAAACACCATCCCGTAATACCACGAAGCTTTGACACACTAAAAAGTAGCTGTACTTCTTCGATTAACCCCTACCCCCCCACCCCTCCCGTGATATGGAAAATTTCTCTCATCTGAATTTTGCGTCTTGAAAATTCTCATAAAGAATCTAAAATTGCGGCGACCATAATAAAGCTCTAGATTATTACACTCCTATATTAAGTTAAGACTGGAAAAACTGCAAATTGTAATTTATCCTAAAATGGAATCTGAAGAGAACTATTCTAACTACTAGTAATTTTGGGAAACCATGTATTTATAGATAACAAGAAGATATGGATACCATAATACGACCTCCACAAGAATAAAGTATCCAGAGAATCTAATTTTCGGAAACACAGCTCTCAGCAGATACTAAAACCCTAAAGCAACATAGAGAGAACGAAATACAAACTAAAACTAGGAACTAAGAACTTATGATCAAATTCCACAAATCTCCCCTATTAGAGCTGCTAATAACTAATATAAAACCAGATAATCACACACAACAGAAGCTGCTTGCCAGGGCAAAAAAACAAAGATACCCTCACCAGGATTTCTGTACAAATAACAATTTTCCAAGATCATGTACACACCAACCGCACGACCTGGAAGCATCCCAGAAATAACACGGACGAGTACACCGAACTAGAAAGAAATAAAGATTAAACTTATTCTCTACAGACAGAGGGAGTGTAGAAGGGGCGAGAGGGGAAGAAAGAGAGATACTGTACCTTCGATCAAACTTTGACAGGGGGAGAGACTGTGCCTTCTTCGATCAGGTTAAAGAGGGCGAGAGAGAGGAGCCGACAAGAGGAAGAGTCTGTAGGGATCGGGTCTAAAGAGAGGAGAGAGAAAGAGAGACGATGTAGGTATGGCCGCTATGAAAAGGAGATTGCAAGGGAATTATCGAAACCAGGGTTTTGTTTCCCAATTCAATCCCTAAAGTAACAGAATATTAACTTTCAGATCTGGACCGACCGATCAGAATCCGCACGAATATTAAATGGAACCCGTGCATTCCACCTTGAGTCAGATTGGCCCGAATTCTGATCGGACGGCTTCTATTTAAAATTAATTATTCTGTTACCTCAGAGGTTTTAGACTCTTTATTTCCTGTATTGTATAGTCTTGCCATGGCTTTGCTGGGACCCGAACCCGAATTTCTGCTTTTTTTTTGTTTCGTTTTTTCGTACCTTTTTTTTGTAGCAGGTGAAGAAAAGATATTTGTTCCTTCGAATATAACTCGTTTTACGGAATTTCTCGCCTAAAATGTCACAGAGAATATTTTCACCCATTCACCCGTGCACCGAGGGACGCTAGTTGCCAAAAAAAATTGTCAATTGATCTCCATTAGTTGAGGACTGACGTTACTATTAAAGTAATTGATGTTTTCTTGACTGTCTGATCCTAATCTGACGGTGCAGATGAGCTCCGCAAGGATTCTCATATTTGGCAACTGTAGAGGTTTTCTTAACTAAGGAGGCGTCGGAAAAGGGATGTTATAACAGATTTGGCGAATTAGATCCGGTCCGATTGCAGACTCACAACTTCCCCAAAATGAAACCTGGTTGCCTAAAATGGATGCTCTTGATCAACGAATTGATGACGTCACAGGAAATAGACGGTGTCGATGGAAATGTTCTCCTCTCAGATTGTACAGATTTAATTCATGTGGTGGATCTGGCCGTTCATTTAGACTTTTAATTAAACTTGATAGTATACTAGTTGCCACTACTTGTACATTTGTCTGTTTTTTTATAACAAAATCATCTAGTTAAAACTATTTAACGATTACTGAAGAGAGGTTTAAAAGGGTAAATATTTTAACAGTCATGTTTTGACTTCACGCAGGACACGAATTATATATTTTCTTTTTCTATTTGTATTTTATTATTTGTGCGTTGTATGAAACCAATATAATATTGTTAATATCTTTATGTTTCGTGTTCCGAAAACAATTAAAAGTAGCAGCACGGTATTTTTTTTTTCTTTATCTAACAAAGGGTTAAGTTTATTTTTTTTCATGTACGATTAATTAAGCACAACATTAATCAAGGTACATAGAAGGTAGACACAATTCTAATCAATTATTAATATTATACAGGTCCTAATAAGTGGGGAATATTTTTATAACATGCATTCATTTAAATCAGTGTACGTAAATATGTAGATTAGCATAGTTAAATATCATTTAAATCAGTGTAAAGCTTCATGCAAATTATGCTAAATGTTGCTTTCGATTCTTCATAATTATGCTTGTATTTATGCAAAAGGATTTTCTCAGAGTTTCTCAAAACTTTGACTGTACAAAGCATATTATACATATTTTTCCTGTTGAAACAATTTGTTTCATATCTTTGAGGTTATATATAAGCAACTTGTTTCATTTCAGCAATCTTAATTAACTTATTTTGTTTTGTTTCATTTCAGCAATCGCTGGTGCGGTGCCTTGTGGTGTCTTCTTTTTTTGGTGCTTGTTGATTTCGTGAGAGCCGAGAAGCGAGGCGTGAAGGCCTTGGTACCGCATCTTTCTTGCCCCTCTTTGCAATTTGCTCATCTCTCGGGTAATTAAAAAGCACTCCCGTTTTATTGTTGCTTGTTGTATGTTGATGGTGCCTTGTTGATTTTGCTTGGTATCGTGATATCTAGTGCGGGTTGTTGATTTTCCCGGCTTAACTAGTTGGTTGTGAGTTGGTAAGCACTGTCTGGATTGTGCTTGTTTGTTTGTGATGACTTGGTTATTTACAATATTTTCTGTGCTGGCTTTGCTGGTTTGGTTCTCTATTTTTGTGCTGACCTTGTTTTTAAGGGTACTTGAAAACAAAGGGTAGACATTGTAAATTGAATAGCATTTAATTGCTGGTTTGGTTCACTAATTTTATTTAATTGCTGCAAATTGAATAGTGTATTGAATTGTATCCCTTGAACTGCTAAGTGCCGAGTATTTATGATGGATCAGCTACTGTGAAATTTTTTTGAGTTGAGTTACTGTGAAAAATTGAATAGGCATCAGCTACTGTCACAGTAGTTTCATGTAAAGGTAACTTTTGTTTATTTTTTCTTCGTATGTTGAGTTGAGGTATTAAAATTGTCACAGTAGCTGTTTTTTGGCTCTTTTTCTGTTTCCTATTTTCATTTTTACATTTTTTTTTTACAATATTATTCTTTCAAGGAAATCATTGCAGTTCATGTCACGTCTAGTGGTGGAGGTGATAGTGAGCCGGCCTCGGCCAAGAAACATTGCAGTTCCTATTTTCAAGAATCTGTGTGATCGGTTTTTGAAGAAAGTTGGCAACGAAGTATGAGTGGAAAAAAGTAAACAATTTAGGATATGTTATTTTGTAATAATTTAGGATTATTGTAATTTGGTGAACTTGAACTTGAACTTGTTTAATTTAGAATTAATTTAAGATGTGTTATTTTGTGTTGATCTTTATTTCTGATTGTTACATTTCATATTCTGATGCTTTCATGCCAGCAAAAATGGTAGCTGGCCAAATATAAATTTTTTTTTTAAATAATAAAACAATTCAGAAACGGTTATTTATAAACGACAGTCCTTGATAGTCCGAATCAAGAACGACTATTTATAAACGACCGTCCTTGATTGTACGAATCAGGAACAGCTATTTATAAACGACCATCCTTGATTGTCCGAATCAGGAATTGCTATTTATAAACGACTGTCCTTGATTGTCCGAATCAGGAACGGCTATATGTAAACGACCGTCCTTAATTGTCTAATCAGGATCGGCTACATGACTGTTCTTGATTAGTAGTGCTATCAATAACGCCTGAATCAGTATCACCCAGATGTCCGTTCCTGATGTGCATTTTTTACCGTCCCCAATTGTTCATTTTCTACTAGTGGTCGTTATATTTGTCGTTATGTTTGCTTGTATTTGGAATTTGTGCTTGTACAGAAAAAAAAAGCATGAAATTTCCAATTTAGTTTCTTTATTTAAATTATTTGGTGATTATAATTTATACTGAGGACACCACAATAAATTTAATCATGCAAAATGACATTACTTTACAATTTCTGTACGTACTATATATTCTCCTTCCACCAACTCAATTTATTGAATTTGTAAGATATATAAACTAATTTTCAAATCGAAAGTGTTATATATATACTTTTGTCAGTTCCATATATACTTCTATTATTTAGTTTTAGATAGACATCTTGGTAGTCAAGCAAGCTAGCTAGCTAGCTTGGCTTCCAAACTTGTTTTGCTCTTGATCGTCTCATCTGTGGTGCATGACAAATATTATATTAGAGCGAGTGTTATTAACTGATGAATCTCCTTTGTTGAGGCACGCGTGTTGGGAATTTAACCACGTAGATCACATGTTTCAACTAATGGTGACTTAATTCAACATTAGTTACAAAGTCGGAATCTATACATTATCTAACATCGATCATATATTTAGACTAAATTAAATCCAAACCATCCGCCGCCATTAAGGACTTCTTCTGCGAAAATATAATGCAAGGTCAATCAATTAAGGACTTCAAATCTAGTTTTATTATAATAAATATATATTCTTTTCTTTTCTTTTCTTTTCACAGGAGAAGATGCAGATGCAGACAGATCTTTGGAAGGTCTGTGTACGTATGTGTGATGTGTGCATGTTGAGTTTTGGGATTCAATATATGTGTATCAATAACTAGGCTTATAGTCTTGCGTCCTTCATATTTCTAGGTGGAGCATCAGACCATAATACAAGTAACCTACCATCTTTAGACCATATATAGGCCAATAAATTCTTATCTGTCAAGTTTTAACTCATGCTTAATTTAATTATGCATGGGTATATATATATTGCTTGAACCTTGAATTATGACCATCGCATGAATTTCTGGCAATAGCTAGATTACATGCACCTTTGTAGTACTATATATATAAATTATAAAGCCAATTGTATATTTCCACTGTTGCTAATATATATAATTAACCAGCTAAAATTATTGATACTCTAGTACCTTTTTATATATACTAGTGTTTTCTTTTGTTCTTTTCCTCCAATTGCAACTCTCTCAAAACAGATATTCATAAGATTATCACAGCCTTTTATTACCATTGAAATTAACTAGATCTTGAGAAGCACCCAGTAACGTACCGAGCTCCATGAGCTATGCCAGAAGTTGCGCCGCGAATTGAAATTTAACAACAACTGGGCCCAGAAGGCCAGAACCACACCATAGATGTTCTCTTAGATGGACAGGTGATTGGTAGTGCGACTTATGGTCGCAAGAAGGATACTGTCACAACCGTGCGGCCAAGGTTAATTGCATTGGATCATCTCAAAAGTCATTGGCTAATAAGTAATAACTAATCAATAATTAAAATTAATTATGTTTAATATCCTCTAAAATATAATCAGTGGTTTACTTTCTTTCTATGCCCTTTGACCCCATCTTAAAACATCCAACAGAAACAAGCAAGAGGTACAATAACCCACTAATGGCTATCGGGTTTGGATCTGATTAATCATTAATGGAAAAGAGTGGAAAAACCGAAATACCCAGAAATTTATCAATTCAAATTGTAATTGATAAAGTAAAGAAAGCATTTTTGTATTCACTCTTTCATTACTGGTACAATTACACTGATGACTTTATATAGCAATATCTAACTACTACAAGGCAAACCCATAGTATAAGCACCACTGTGCTATGATAGCACAAGAGTCATGTTACTGCCATAACAGAATGTGCCACTGTAACTAAAATAACAGAATGAGCTCAGTGTCACTTATTATCTCTAGCAGTAATTAATAAATATGTGTAGGTAAACAAGATACACAACCTGAAAAGAAAAGAAAAACAGAACCTGAAGAGAAAAAGAAGAGCCGTGAGGATGTAATTAATATTCTAATTAAACAGATTGGATGCTTATGCCTTAGAAGGAATTTGTATTCGTGTATTTGGTGAGTTTTTAATGAGTCATGGACACTATTCATCTGAATCTGATTTCGATTCAAAAGTATAATTTTAAGCAGCTCTTGGCTCAAAAAAAGAAGAAAAAAACAAGTTATGCTTTGCATTCTTAGTCAAATAAATATCATTTACTGATAATAGAAAGGAGAAGATGGAAGACATCAGAGAAAGGAACGATAATTTGACAGAAACTTAATTATTGTGCTTCGTCTCGTTGTGTACGCAACATAATCCTTAGCATGTGCGCATAAGCAACCAGAGAGGGAGGGATTCAAAAGCCTTATTTAGGTTCCAAGATGAAGGGTGGTAGAGGCGGCACGATAAGAGGTGATCAGGGGTGGTAGAGCGAGGGAGAGAAAGAGATCCGCCCCATTAATTTATCATGGTCACGGGAGCGATTCAACAGAAGAGGAGAAGGGGAGAGAGAGGTGATTAATTATATATTAGAGAACTACGTAATTACAAAATTTATAATTATGAGGTCCCTCATCATAAAGCATAACTATCATATTTATTGTCGAAATTTTTAAATATACCCTCAACAAAAAAAAACCCAAAAGAATATTATTTTTAGAGAATTTGATATGTACCTGGGCCGCAACATGAAATGGCGGACCTCAAGACTAGGACCGTCATTTGTCGTTGCGGCGGCCCCTCAAAAACAAAAAAATTCACTTGTTATGGTTAATTTTTATTGATTTGTTTAATAATTTTTAAAAATAGAAAGAACAACTAATAATTTGAATATGTTAGAAAGAACATCAAACAAAATAGATAAAATATCTTATCATTTAGATGTCCTAGAATGACTCCGAAACATTTTTCAGGCAAGATTTTTTCCGGCTGTAAAAAAAAATAAACTATTTCTTGGTATGTTACTGGAAAAATAAAAATACTTTGGATCTGAATTATTGATCCCGGTTCAAAAGTCACTTCTAGGTAGATAAAGAAATTACCGCGATCCTTCTAGTACATTCAAATTGTAAGATACTCTGTCTATTTTTGAAAATAAAATTGATTTGACATTTCGTAATGATGACAAATTATTTTTTTTTCAAAATAGATGGAGCACCTTAGAATTTGAATGTACTAGAAGGACCACGATAATTTATTTATTTACTAGAAGTGACTTTTGAATCAGGATCAATAATTCAGATCCAAAGTATTTTATTTTTTTCTAGTAACACACCAAGAAATAGTTTAATTTTTTTTACAGCAAGGAAAAATTTTGTCTGAAAAATATTTCGGAGTCCTTCTAGTACATCTAAATTATAAGATGTTTTATCTATTTTGTTTGATGTTCTTTCCAACATATTCAATTATTAGTTGTTCTTTCTATTTTTAAAAATTATTAAACAAATCAATAAAAATTAACCGTAACAATCGATTTTTTTTTTTTGCAGGGCCGCAACGACAAATGGCGGCCCCCAAAGAATGAGTCCGTCATTTCACGTTGCGGCTCGGGTAAATATCGAATTCTACAAAAACAGTGGTTTTTTGGTTTATTTTTCTTTTGTTGAGGGTATATTTAAAAATTTCGATATTTATTGATAACAAATACTTTAATACTAAAACCTACTGCTCTCTTCTATCTAATTAAGCTTCTCTTGTTTTATTACCCCTTGATTTTTTTACCTACCAACAGTTGAAAATATAATCTTAGTAAAAATTGAGATTCTCTAATATTTGCCCACTTGTTCGTTTAATTAATTATGTTAACATTCGCTATAATATAGAATGAATCTATAACATATATATTTATAGTGTGTGTAACATAATTAGAATTAATTAGTTTAATTTATTATTTTACTGTCAACCTCTAATTTGAGAGCGGAAAAAAAAAAAAGCAGTCGACGGCGACTTAATTAATATTTGCTTGTATTTGCAACTTGGGCTTGCACATGAAAAAAAAAAGCGTGAAATTTCCAATTTATTTTCTGTACGTAAATTTTCCGGTGATTATAAAAGAATAATATATTTTATTTTAATTTATTTAATCATAGGCATCCGCAAATTGAATTTCAAAATTTTAATTGGTACTTTCAAAATTCTTGTTGGCACTTTCAATTTTACTTTCATGAAGCAGTGCAATTACAAATTTTGAAAGATTTCACTAAATGAAAGCTTTCATCTCCGCTTTCACTCTCTCAAAGTCAAACAAATTCACTGTCATAGCATTAAAAGCAATTGCTAATCAATTATTTAGATATAGAAATTGTGAAATTGATTTCTTTTTTTTTTTAATATGGCGGCTTGGGTGTCCCTAAGTTGAAGATTAGAAATATTTCTCTCTTGTTGAGATCGTGGTGGAAAGCATATCAGGAACTGCATGGTCTGTGGGGCAGTATAATTCATAAAATTAGAAGACTTAATATTCGGTCTACAGGACTGGTAATCTGGAAGGTTGGAGGCTCATTTTTTTTGCAACACCTATTCAAATTAAGCATTTTTCCACTGGTTGACGCAATAGTCGGTTGGGACAGGGACGGAAATTTCATATTGGTATGATTCGTGGGATGGAGCTCCCATTCGTTTCTTTAAAGATGGACAAGTGAAACCTAGGTACCAAGCTATGTCTCCTAGAGAAGCATATGAGTTTGTTTTTAGAGACCAAGATGTTGAAATTGAGACCTTCTTTAACGAGCAAGAGGACTCTTTAATATGGTACCAGAGACACAACTAGAACCTGAACAGACCCAATACAGTGTTTCACAAGCAGGTCTCAGTCTCTTCCAACCCTATCAGACATAACAAACATCTAGGCGAGACCTTTATCTGAGTCCTTATCCCGATGTAAACGAGTTGTCACCGCCTGTTCAGGCAAATATGGGTTGAACAAAGTACAATAATCATGATAGTCCATAGGTTGATCCGCCGAGGGCAGGTGATCCTTGTAATGATGCTGACGACGTGCCGCAAAGTGATGACGAAGATGACGCTGACTCATGTGAGGATGATGCCGATTGGGATACCGAAGCTGATTTAGAAGGGGATGTCCCGCCTGATACCCAGAGACAATCGCAAACACCACGTGTTCAGGCTCGACGTTTTCCCATATCTGATCGCGGTAGAGTCACCCGGTGAGAAGTTTCAATGACACCTCGGGATTCTAGGAAGTAGATGTACCCTACTTCAGTAGGACCCAACATATCCATGATCCACTTGGTGTAGGTAAGGAGTACTTTTTAAAAGATGCTTTACGATTGGCCATAAATGATTATCACATCAGAAATAATATTGAAGTAAAAACTACTAGTAGTAATAGAACCCAATTGATAGTGGACTGCAAGGACAGCAGGTGTACGTGGCGTTTGTATGTCAGGTCCAGATTATTTTCATCTAAGTGAAAAATTAAAACAATTAGAGCACCACATACGTGCCATGCCGATGCTTCTCGTACCGATCATGCATAATTAACTGCATAAATGATTGCCGATGTTATAAGACAAGATATTAGGGAAGATGTTACATTGAACATTAGAAACATTAAAGGGCTAGTTCGTAAGAAATACGGGGGAGTTACTCCCAAATATAACAAGCTGTGGCGTGGCCGAGAGCTGGCAATCGCACAAATATTCGGTAGTTGGGAAGGCTCGTACAACCTTCTCACCCCAGTGTTGGAAGCAATTAAAAGATCAACTCCTGGAACAAAATATGGAGTTGTGCACGAACCCATGGAAGATCCACAAAAAAGGTTGTTTAAGGCAGCTGTGTGGGCTTACGGTCCGTGTATTGCTGCAGTGCCTTATCTCAGGCCAATCATTAATATTGATGCATGTTTTCTGTCTAGCCGGTACCAAGGGAGACTGCTGATGGCGTGCGGTTATGATGCTGAGAACCAGTTGCTTTCACAATCCAAAAGTGTATTAGTGGCACACCGGCTAGCCATGCATCTCTCTCATCATGAGCTAGTGCAGGCAACCGAGACGGCATCTCATATAACATTTCTTTGTAAGGCTCTCATTTTACCATATAATTTTCGAGATCCTGCAATTGACTTCGGAAGTAGCCAACTCCAGTCCGATTGTGAGCTTGCTTATAATCATGGCGACAACACCACATCTCCCCGATTGCAAGACATCTATAATAAAAAATTTAAGAATCTTAATAAACATAATCAACGTCAAATTAAAGTATTGTAAAAATTTTTGTACTTACCTTTGTGAATTCGGATAGCTCCAACGGGGAGTCCATCTGGCTTTACCGTATGGTTTCCCGTAAAGTTTTTTAACGGTGTGACAGATTTTTGAAAATCTACTATGGCTTTACCGTATGGTTTCCAACTGATACGCGGGAGCCACCTGCATGCTTTTATTGTTTTGGCTCCATACTCGCCACATCAATTTCTATTTGTTGGTCTGGGACAGGCCTTTGTGATGGTTCTGTTGTTGTGCACCCTCTTATTGTTTGGATAGCAGTTCTGGTAGAAGGAATTTATAAATTCAATTTGGAGGCATTAGTTTTTTTCTTGCTAGAATTGCGTGTAGCGGTATATCGAGTCAAATAATTCGTCAGTAGTATCTGTTTCTTTGTAACTGAACATTTCGTCGTTATTGGTATCTGGCATTTGTTGACGGAAATTTAGGACTTTATTTTGGCATACGACACTTTCATTGATTTTTTTTTTTGGACCTATTTTCTATTGTGAAATAACGTTAACTAGCAATACCATTAATGTAGTGGAAATGGGGTGCAAACTTTAATGTCGATTCATTTGAAATTCTTTTTTTTTTTACAGTTACAACTTAATAAAAAAATAAAGTTTTGCATATCTTATAAAGTCTGAGTCAAGATGCCTATAGAATATAGATTGACCCTGTTCTTACACATGCATAAATGTCATGTGCACATAATTTACAAAATAAATTCTATAAAAAATAGTTCTACAAACAGTAGTAAAAAAAATTTGATTTGCAGAAGTATTAATTCAATATTGGGTTGTTGCCTTGTTGGCTTGTTGCATCATAGAAGAAACCAATGCATCTTTTTAAATCAAGGCATATATAATATATATATCCATTACAAGTGGGCCCAAGGCTCTAAATCAATCGGTGCAAACTTATCACGAACAAAGAAAACACACTATGTTCACTTTGAGCTCCAGAGGTGCGGCCACAACTAAAGATTGAAATAAGGAAAAAAAATTGTAGGAAATTGGTTGATTGAGACAATATGATTTGACTATACATACGCAGTGACAACCGTAGACCTCCTAGTCACAAGCTTAATAGCCTTTTTTTTTTTTCTCCCTTCGCCATTTCTTTTACAAGTCATGTGATGTGTGCTGGTCTTATAGTAGCTTTGACCACATGAGTGTCTGGGGGCTTGTAGAGAAAGTACACATGAGTGTCTTTGACCATGGGGTCCATTTGAGAGACATGTTGGTTTGGGAGTGGGGGGAGGCCGGGGGATATGACTTTGCTACTCTTCCGATCTCAATCATTCAAAAAAATTTATTCAAGTATCTCGATAAAAAAACTTTTTCATGCACAGATCTCAACAATTTTGAATGGTTGAGATTGGAAGAGTAGGACCCTGCTCTTCTCTCAGAAGAGCAGCAGAGTCCGTTCCGAGGCCGGGAGGGGGTTTTTTTAGAGAGGGAGGACCCATTAAGGGCCCGTTTGGGCACCTTACTATGTCCGTGGGAAAAAAAAATTCACTCTGATTGAATTTTTTTTTCCCACGCGCACAGTAAATTTTAGTTCAATTCTTGTCCCCATGCCCATTTCCCTTCTTGCGCCGAACAGGCCCTAATGCTTACTAATCTGATTGATTGTTCTCTACACATCTCTGGCTGATTTAATGCAGCTATCAGATACAAATAATGTAGATGTATTAATGTGACTTGTAATGACATGACTTTAAACAGAAGGTTTACAATTATAATTTTCTTTCTTTAAATCAGGCTAAATAGGCTTACAAATTTATGTATGAATATAAACAGAAACGTTTAGACTTGTTTTAATTTTTTCTTACATTTATGCATATTTTTTCACCATGTAACCTTTTATTTTTTATTATTTAATTAATCCTGAATGTAATTTTTTTCTCTTTTTTCAATTGTGATAATGTTGCTCCTGTTTTCTGCTTGTTCTCCAGTTTATCTAGGTATGTCTTTTTTTTTTTTTCATTTGTACTGTATATATAAGATCAACTACCTAGAAATGGTATCAAACTTGAAACATTGTTGATGATAAACAGGTCGCTACCACAAAGAAGAGAAAGCAGCAAGGGCCTATGATTTGGCAGCTATCAAGTATTATGGCATTAATGCTGTTACTAACTTCCCTGTAATCCATCTCTCTCTCTCTCTCTCTACATATAACCATGGTATATCTATCTAAATGAGAAAAATACTGCCTGCATTGTAGATTGAAAACTATGCAATGGAGACGGAGGAAATGCAGACCATGACCAAACAAGAATTTATAGCCTCAATTAAAAGGTACAACAATTATGCTTTTTCAGTCGGTAGTAATTAACTATTTGCTGTTAGAATTTTTACAAATAATTATCTCACCACCAGTATCTTCTGATTTGTAGGAAAAGCAGTTGTTTTGCAAAAGGCGCCTCTATCTACAGGGGAGTAACAAGGTAACATTTAAAAAATTTAAACATTTCATTTTTCTATTACAAGGAAAGAAAACAAAGCACATGTGCCCTCGTCCATGAGCTCAATTATTCCAAATTGTCATCAGACCAAAAATATTTTATACAAAATTTTAAGTTCATTTCTTACATCAGTTCTGCTATCACTTTCCTTTCACGATGGCACATATGGAAAATGTTTCAAGGGCTCTGTTGTTGGTAATTACTCAACATCATTTATCTGGATATTAATCTGAAATTCATGTCAGATTATTATGTGCTCTCTTGATGATCCTTCAGTTAATATTTATATTGAAATTGCAATAACATTTGGAATTTATTCATTTGTAGGGACCACAAGCATGGCCGATGGCAAGCAAGGATAGGTCGTGTTGCTGGCAACAAGAACTTCTACCTTGGAGCCTTCCGTAAGCTTGATTTTATTTTGAGCGCGCACCGTCACTATACTCTAATCCAGTAAGCTGGTATTTTCATATTTCTGTTTTTAACCTTTCTTAATTTTCTCTAGCATCTGAAGAGGAAGCAGCTGAGGCATGCATATGACGTGGCAGCAATCAAATTGAGAGGTACCAATGCAGTTACCAATTTTGAGCTAAGCCGATATAATTAATTTGGATGCCATAGCTTCAAGTGACTTGCCAATTGGTGCATCGCGACGGAAAACAAGGCTGGCAACTCCGGCCCCTACCAACAACAGCACTCAAATCGATCTCATTTGATTGCAGCTTTCTCGCTACTACACAGAACCCTAATGCCGTGCCACCTTTCTTTTTCCGCAACTTTCACCAGCTGTGCGCCTCTGAACTGATGGTTTCCTTCCCACCTTTGCTTAGTTTTGGTGATACTGGTGGTGTACCAGTAAGTCAGGGTTTCTATAGCATTCCTCACGGGTATGAACAGAAGGGGCGTCAACAAAATACAATGCCTATGGGAACTGGAGTTCTCCAGTTGGCTAATGCCTCTGTCTCTCTCTCTCTCTTTAAGGGGTGTGTTTATCTGGGACATGGTGCTAGAAACTAATCCATTTTGTTATTTTGTTGGTGGTGCTGACAGTATAGTGGGGACTGGTATAGCGAGTTGCCCTTTTGTTTTTGGTATCCGTCAGGTAAAACAGCAACTAGCTAGGTCTTATATGATCATCTTATGATAGAAAGAACATTCTAGTTAACAGATAATGTTTGCTTGTATTATACTTAATTATTTTTGTGGCAAAAATGGCAAGTTATTAGTTTGTTTATGTTTTGCAATTTGTGCCTCCTTTTTTGTGTACTTTAATTATCAGTTTTTACAACAACAAAAAATTTACCAACTAAAGAGAGTTTATATAGTCTATTAGCCGTGAAAAGTGTTTTGCTTCTGATTGATGGTGTGTCCGTGAAATTCAGATACAGTGCAATATATACCGCGCCGAGTAGAATTAGATATGAGTTGTTCATTTTAATCCAGCACGAATCTCAAAACGGACCTGATAATCTAAATAGCCATTGCCGAAGCAAAGCGAGCGAGGCATCCCTCTAGTAACAGCTATTTGAGGATACTAGCCAGTATCATTTCTATTTAGCTTAACAATAGTCATAAAAGTGTTAAAATAAATCTTTTATATGACATAATAATGCATGAGAATGATGATAATCTTTAATATCTATAAAAGATCGTCTCTTCCGAGTTTCAAACATGCGACCTCTCATACGGAGAGCATTGTCTTTGTCACTAGACCAAAGATTGGTTCTTATGATGATAAAAATTATTATATATTTTAATATTTATTTAATTTTTTTCAAGGTTGTCGGAACGGAGTGGGAGTAGGTCCGATGGGCATCGGACCTACCTCGGTTCGACGGGTTTAATCACTATCGATTTTCTTTTAGATTCGTGCGAAATGCTTTAAAACCCGTGCGTTTATGTTTCAAGTTTCGTGCGCACAAATCACTCCGTTTTTCTACGGTAGATCTGCCCATCGGAACCAAACTAGGTCCGATGGGCATCGGACCTACACCCAACTCTGTCGGAACATTTTGAAGTTTTTATTTACGTTCCATTACAATAATATTTGAATTGTCTACAAAGTTTTTATTGATACCATTCCAAAAATAAAAATACAAAAAACACAAATTCTGGGGAATTCAAAAAATACCAAGGCCGCAGTGACAAATGGCGGCCCTATTCTTAGGGACCGCCATTTGTCGTTGTGGCCCCTCAAAAACTAAAAAATTTACTGTAATATGTTGAGTTTTTTTTTAGGGACAATAACGACAAATGGCGGCTCCCATTCTTGGGGGGCATGGGGGCCGCTATTTGTCGTTGCGGTCCTGATAAATATGAAATTCCGTAGTTTCAATTGTCTTTTAGTTTTTTTTTTTTTTTGGCAGTGATATATTTAAAAAAAATTCGGTTTATTCGATGTGCATATTAGGTCATGAAATTACTATTGACTTATTTTCTTCAAGTAATAGTAGGCGGTCCTATTTCTTATGACTAGCCGCAATCAATGTAAAATAGTAATTAAGAAAATCATATTTAACATAGTTGGCTAATGCATTTTTTTTCTGCAAAAAATTGTTAATTCAAATTTCAGTATCAACAGAACTACATGAAGTCAGTATACTATTTATTTGTATAATTAGAGAGTTGGCTGAAATATTACTTTAGAAAATGTGCATATTAGCTGGAAAGAGAGTGATGTGAGTATAAATTAGGTTTAGTTTGAAAAGTAATGTGTAGATATTGTATCATATAATTTGTGCACGTTTTTTTAAATTATTTATAGAAAAATGATTTTGCGTCAATTCAGTAAGGTTTTATAAATAAAATTAGAGGGACACAAGGAAATATAATCGTTAAGTCCGTGTTAACACATTAATTAAACAATTGAAATTATGACAAAAATTAAACAATTGAAACGAACAATGCACCGACGTTTTAGTACTGTTTACCATGAAATTTGAAAATAATTCCTTACTTCTTACACATTAGTTAAAGTCTCATTTTCTATCAGATACAATAAAATTAAATTATTTAAACTTTAGCAAAACTTTTATTTTAATTTGAATCATCCAATATTTTATTTCAATGTTTTAAATAGCGTTTATAGCGTCATAGCGGGAAGGCTACAAAAAAAGCTATAGCGAATAGCGTAGCTATAGCGGAAGCTATTCCAAATAGCGTTTTTTTTTTTTACAAAAATTATATTATATATTTGTACTATATATTAACATTATCTAAAGTTTCATAGAACAATAAATAACACCAAATTAATTAAGAAATTATAATATTCATATTGAACTAGTACAAAAGTCCATGGTTCAAAATATCCATAATAATATCATAAACTATCGATCTTTTTCTATACAAAATATCTTAAGCATCATGATTCATTCTATTTTTTTTTTCTATACAAAATAAATTATGGATCTTTATTAATTAAGCCCATATAAATTGTCTAAAAAAGCCCAATATGCATAGCGCGCTACACGCTATGCGCTATAGCGGACCGCTATTACCGCTATAGCGGCCGTAGCGCAATTAGCGTATTTTCATGCCATAGCTTAGCGTTTAGGGTCCAAAAACGCTATAGCGGCGCTATAGCGCGCTATTTAGAACACTGTTTTATTTACATATAAATCCATTACTAAATTAGTGATCCAACATTTAGTGTTTCAATAAATGCTCTATAGCTAGTTTATTTTCTTGTACAATTAATATTTTTCATCCTAAATCTTCGGAAAAATGTTTTTCTTTGGATAAAGCTTGTATATTTCATGATTTTTTGAAACATTGACTGCTGGTAATCGGTGTGATATTAGTTCCAAAATTCTATATATTTGAATTCTAAATTCTTTGAAACTTTCTGATCCAATCCCTCAGCACTCCGGATAAACTGGTCATGATGCGTGAATTTTGGAATTCACATCCCCTCAGGTTACTGGACTAAGTACAATTGAATCGGACGGCCTAAAATTGTTATTTTTAACTTATCATGAATCTCAAAGCACAAATAATACTGCCCCCGTGCCATCCCGAGCAAGCACCGGCTGAGAGTAATTCTGAGCCGTTCATTTCAATTGTGTTGAGTTAGGTACCTCGAAGGATACGGACAGTGGCGGATCTAAGGCATAAGTAAAGGTGGCTAAGCTACTCTAAATCATTTCAAAATTTTATTTATGCATATAGAAATTTAATTAAACTTTATCTATTTTAAATTTTTTGTATAATCTAGCCACTCTCAATAAATATTAAATGTTTAGTTGTAGTTTAATGGTTAAAACTCTATTTTGTAGGTCTTGAGTTCAAATTTCATTCATCACAATTATACATTTTAATTTTCAGCCGCTTATTAAAAGTTTTTAGTTCTACTTCTGAATTTAGACTAACAAGTGGCACTGTGGCACAAGTGTGAAGAAATAATGGTGTACACAGACTTTTAAGCACTCATGGAAGGATAGAAATACAATTAAAATCAGAGAAGTGACCGGACGTAGATTAGCACCAGTTAGATTGGTACAAAAGCAGTAGTAATTGGCTACAATATATATTCCCGAGGTTGCGCCTAGTTCTTCGCACAATGAACAGTGACGAGCCACCGACTTGGACTCGCACTGTTCGTTTGTTCCCCTCTTGGAGTCCGGATCAAATTTGAGTGCAGTTAGCAGATCGGTCCGTATATTGAATTTATATTTTTATTTTAAAATTCAAATAATCAATCTGAACCGTTTAGCATTATTATTATATAAAAATATACTTGGAAAAAAAATTTTTTGGAATTTCTTTCACTATTTTAGGTAGGTAAAAAATCACTACTTTTGAATGGTCCAGAATTTTTAGATCAAATGAATTTCTAATTTTTGGATAACACAAGTTTTGATATTTGTGTTGATTGCATTAAGATAAAACAAATTAATTGGAGGAGATTTACAGCCTACAAGTCTCAGGATGTCTTGTAACTAATAAAATTCAGATATTTTTGGATCATTTTCTTATGGATGTTAGAAAATGTACATTATTTTATTATATTCATAACAAATATTTTAGATATTGTTATATTTATCTCATTTATGAGAAAACATAATTTTTCAGATGTGTTTAAAATTAGAAGGTTGGCGTTGAGAATCACTCAACATAAGGATTTCAAGCGTCAGGTTTGACTGTGGTGTTGTATACTACAATATATATGACGGTTCAGGTGAACAACATCCATATATTTTTTTGTTAGAAGTTTCCGATTAAGATTTTCATTTCTATTATTCAATCTAAGTCGCTCAGTAAATTAGTTACATAATGAACTTGTAGACTACTAATTTTTACTATTTTTTGAATTTTTTTTACTATTTTTTATGATTCATGAAAGATGGCACAAAATCGGTCTTCTTTAGCGTAATTTTGCGTAGTTTAACGTAATTTACCGCATTTTTATCAATTAGCGGAGTTATTGTAATTTAGCGTAATTTAACGTAAGTTAGTGTAATTCAACTTAATTTATTGTAATATAGTGTAATTCAACATAATTTCAAGTAATCTAGTATATTTTAGTATAAATATGCTAATTATAAATCAAAAGAAGTAATCTAACAAATAATTTAAACAAAAAATTCGAATTTTCAGTGTTAGATTTCATTATCTTGCTCATAGTGTCTCTAAAAAAAGAAAGAAAGAGGAAACAGCTATTTTATGGCTAGTTTGGACATTTTTGAAAAAACTCATGATTCATGGGTATATTAATTAATTTGTAATTAACTTTGGATATTAATAAAAATGTCGGCGGATAGTGGCAAAACTATATTCATATTTTTTTTTTCCAGATGCAGATACAGATCGGATATCAGCCGGATATATATACAGATACGAATTGCATTGAATCGTATATTTATTAAAATAATATTAAAAAAGTACCAAAGTCATAATATTTATCTAATTTTAATGGTGAATAACAATATTTTTTTATAATATATTTAAAATATGAGGGATCAAGTTACAACAAAGTTACAACAATCATTTTTTTCATTTTCAAAGTCCAAATCATCGATCCAAACCGTTCAACATGATTATCTAAATAAAATGTACTTGCAGATCAAATTTTACATTTTTTTGAATTTTTTTACTATTTATTAAGATGGGTACAACATTCAATGGTTTGAATATGACTATTTTTTGTAACATACTTAATAAATAGTAAAAAAATTCAAAAAAATATAAAATTTGATCTGCAAGCACATTTTATTGTGGAGATCATGTTGAACGGTTTGGATCGACGATTAAAATGAAAAAAATAGTTGTTGTAACTTTGTTGTAACTCAAATTTGTTGTAACTTGATCCCTCTAATTGCCAACTCCCCTTCAGATATTACTAGAGGTGGGCCTCGCGTTGCTTCGGCAACGGTTCTCAAGGCAGTTCTCACGGCAAGTACCAGTACCACCTTTTTTAGCCGCGAGCTCCATCCCAAAGCTCTGTCACTGCAGTAAGAAAATCCAAAACCAAAATACATTCATGTGAAGACAGCAGACCATTTAATCCAGGATTTTTTTTAAAAACAGTAATTAAAATAATAAAAGTTAAAGAACCAACATGATTACCGA
Source organism: Carex parvula (assembly GCA_025461045.1). Taxonomy (NCBI): domain Eukaryota; kingdom Viridiplantae; phylum Streptophyta; class Magnoliopsida; order Poales; family Cyperaceae; genus Carex; species Carex parvula. The sequence continues at coordinate 55,405 of JAJGRW010001025.1, read as the reverse complement.
ATTTTCTACAAAAACAGCAAAAACCGAATAGGCTATTTGGTTAAGGGTTTTTTTTTGCTTCACCGAATAGCCTATTCGGTTTACAGGGCAATTTCTTCAGTTTGCAGGGCAATTCGCCACAGAAAATCCATGAAATGGCTTAACCGAATAGCATATTCGGTTTGGTGTTTTTTTTGGCTTAACCGAATAGGCTATTCGGTTTAGGCTTTTTTTTTTTTTTTTTAAGACTAAGAAGAGCAAAATAAAGAAATCTAATACTGAAAATTTGATTTTTTTTATTTAAATTATTTGACTTCTTTTGATATATAATTAGTATATTTATACTAAAATACGCTAAATTACTTGAAATTATGTTGAATTACACTATATTAAGTTTAATTACATGAAATTACATTACATTACGCTAAAATACGGTAAATTACGCTAAATTACATATGAATAGGGATGATATCTTCACTGAAAAGGCGAAAAACGACGGCAAAACTTCAAACGGTCATAAAACAGCGCTCGAGTGTCCGATTTCAGCAAATGACCACTTTTCGGAAAACTTGCGAAAATAAGTTATATCCTAGTTATAGAACGTACAGTCCTCCAAGAAGCGGCAAGGAGACAGATCCTATAGTTGTCGAATTCAGAGTCATCAACACAATCTGAACAAAATAGCACCATGCGTAAATTGGATAGCCTCCATCACATCCATCTCCACACATGAACCACAAGCAGACCACAAGATTATGCCTTGACAAAGATACATTCTACCAGAAGAGAATTTTGATGTGAATGTCAATATAAAAGTAACTAATCAAGCCTAATTAATTTTGAAGTGTATACAATTGTAGGGTGTAATTGCCATGCCATGCCAAAAAATTAATACAAAAATAATCTGACAGCGACTCCAAAGCAGCAAAAGCCCACCATGAGGCACAGTGGCCCTGATCATAAGAATATAAGCACTCTAATACCAAACATAGTACAAATGACAAAATCAAATCCCAGCCATAAATATAAGAAACAAAACGGGATTAACTTGGTCTTTTGGAGGCAGCACAGTAAATAATTTGTTTTCACTACACGATTACATATCATATTAACAACAAAAGAGGGGCACATACATACTAATACTAACAAAAGAGGGGCACATACATTTAGCAAAAGTCATATATTTTTCATATGCCGGTTCGACTTTGAAATCCTTCAGCTGGTCTTCTGATATCAATGGAAAGCTGAAATAAACACAGTATCGATCGTATCAACTGTTTCTAACCCTTTTTGGGATCAATCAAATGTTAACAATGAAAAGAACTAAAGATCAAGAAGGTAAGAAACAGTTGATATCAAGAAGTTAATTGCATAAATGCACAAAGTGAGAAAAAATTGATTCTTTGTGCTCCTGCTGGTAACTTGCCAAAATTTACAAAGGTTTCAGACAGATAAATTGCATTAAGCTCAGAAAGGAAAATGGCATATCTATCATCAAATTATCATAATATTGATTTTTTTCATAAAATGCAAGTTAAGATATACTTAATGAAGAGAGCTTTTCTTTATTCCTACCAAAAATTTACTGGCACAACATGCAATTTGGCCAAGTAAAAATGACGAAGATATACGCTAAACAACAATTGGTAGTGATCTTCTTAATTTCTGAATAGTCTGTGATAAACCAAATGAATGCTGGAAGGTAGTGTATGGACATGAACAATACTTGTACACGTGCAAATTGGCAAATTTTGTAGAAAATCCTATGAAATCCATACATATCTTTTGGTTTTCAACTTCACAATAGTAAGGCCAAATACTATAATGTAACCAATTAAAATTAAAATTCTTCAAAACGTTAACAAAGAAAATACCTGGTTGAGGTTCTTTGCTAATGGCGGAACCCCTATCACTGATTTCAGTAAAATTATAGGGGTAGCACCGGGTTTGAGTGAAGAGGCCGATTGTGCAACTGCAAATCGACAAATGAAAAAACAGGTTTGCAATTTGAGAGGAGCGAATTTGATTGATATATAAAGATAGAAGAGTCGGTTCAATTGAAATTGCAAGGGCGGGACAATTACCTGTCAAATCCATGGAGGAGAGATCGAAGAACCAATGTCGTTTGAACTTGGAATGGCGGGACAATTGTTTTCTTTTTTTCAGAGGAGAGATCGAAGCACCAGGAGGAAAAAAGAGGAGATGCGGCGTTCTTCTAGGTTTTTTTTTTCTTTCTTGCTTTCCTGACAACCCGCCTGTGTTCTTCTATGGCGTCGTCGGAAAAAAAAAACAAAAAAAAATGAAGCGTCGGAAGGAGGAAAACGCGTGGTCGCGTGGAGAAAAGAAAGGAAAACGCGTGGTCGCCTGTGTTCTTCTATGTGGCTTTTCATGTATTGGATACGTCGTTAATTAAATTTAGATTTCTACACACTTAACAACATGAAACATATGTATAAAATCAAAATTATCAAAATTATTTATTAAAGGCTGAGATTGAGATGTGGTTTGATCAGTGGCTGAGATTTATAGAATCAATGGCTGAGATTTGATGTGGGTGAATAGAGCTTTGGATCTTAAAAATTTCAACGTGGTATTTAGTAGTCCTGATAATAGATATAATAGATATGGCCTAAATACTCCACTTGCGCCACTAGCTCCAAAAGCACACTTACTTTTCTTAGCAAACAACTGATTTCTCCTCAATGTGTCGAGTACTTCATGCACTAGGTAGAATATCACTGTTTTTGGATGGTTCACAATTTTCAAATCAAATGATTCTCTACTTATCTTAAAAAATAGTAACAAAAAAAAAATCTAAAAATGTAAATTTGATTTGCGAGTATTAATTTGAAACAAGTAGTATAATATATTTAATGTCATACCCGTGCGTTGCAACTGAATCTTTATTGGTCTGCCTTTCATTTTAATTAATTAAACAAGTATTGATTAGTATAACTTCCTCTTTTAATTAATTTGACAATTAACTATATTTTTAAATTAATGAACAAAAGTTACTATCTAAATTTTAAACAACTTTGAACTGTCAACTTGGAACAAAAGTTATTATATATTTTTATTCTTAACAGGAGGCGCACAATCTCAAGGAAAAAAAAAAACGGAGCTCCAAGGGAATGTATTTTTCCCATAATAGTTGAAGAGAACAAGGGAAAAATACCCATATGAAATAGTGAAATAGGAAATAAAACTTGTATGCCAAACAAGTATTAGGAAATATTTCTACAGAGACAAGCAATTCCCAAAATAATAACCATGACAATTTCAGTGTTATGTATTTATGTGAAACAATTATTACTTTAATTGTCTCCAAAATCTAATTAGAGATAGACATGGATAATTTTATAAAATATACTTCTTTGAAAACCATCAAACAAAATACCGTTCCTCAAAAAATATTTGTTTTTCTCTTTTCTCCTGCCTCAACGAAATTCACCAAACCAACGGCAAAATAACATAATTAACCAAACGCCTTTTATTCAAAGCATCTAACAAAATTTAAGATAGATCAAGTATATATAACATCTCTTCTGAGTTCTGACCTGTATGTGAATAATTTGTAAAATAAGTTATATCCTAGTTATAGAACGTACAGTCCTCCAAGAAACGGCAAGGAGAGATCTTATAGTTGTCGAATTCAGAGTCATCAACACAAACCGCTATGACAACACTCATGACCTTATCATCATTCATACCCTGTTTTTATTTTCTTCATCAATTATCGATCACCCGAATCAAAGTTTATAAATTATCATATGTGTTTCTAATTTTTAAATAGGAATTGTCTGTATCATTTTCAAACCAAAAAAATCACATCTAACACTGGACATTTTATTAGATTTAAAGTCAGCAGTATACTCACTTATAAATTTTGTATTAACGCGAGTATGATAAAAGTTGTGAAAACAGTTGAAGAGTAAAAGTGGTGCTCACAAGGGCATTTTGACAATTATTTTTTATGAGGGGTATTTTGTTTGATGTTTTTAAAAGAAGGGTATTTTATAAAATTTCCCGTTTTGGATGCAGCAAATAAAAAAAGATAAAATTCACCATTTACAATTTACAATTTAGATTTACAGAATTCAATTAAGTTTACAGAGTTATGTGATAAGATTTACATAATTCTAAATAATTGAAAGAAACATCTAGATGTAGAATTAGCAAAAATAAATTTTGGAAAATAAATAAAATTTTGAAAAAATTAAAATTTGATTTTTTTTTTTTACCAGTACGAAAATGTCTACAGAGTTGTGTTGTAAGGTTTACAAAATTCAAAACAATTGGAAGTAGCATCTAGATGCAGATTTAAAAAAAAATTGAAACAAATTTTGACAAAAAAATTATCTAATTGCAGAATTCAAAAACAATGTTTACAGATTTTAAAAGTGATTCCACTTAGTTGGGATTTAATTAATTTGGCCAAATATGTCATTTAATTAACAAATTTGCCAATTAGAATGTCAATCATATTTAATTTTGTACAAGACCACAAAATAGGAGGCAAATTCCATGAAAATAAATTGATGATTAAATCATACACAAAAATTCATGAATTTTGATATAAAATGCACCACCTAACTCAAAATGGTTGAAGAATTATAATTTTACAAAATCCAGGGTTCTGATAGGTGCCACGTGTCACAGGGTACGCCTTAGACCTAGACATTTAGGTACACATTCAGGGTGCGCAAACCAGCCTTGAAAGACCGGGACCCACCAGTCAGCTTCACAGAGCAAATTGAGCTGAAATTAGAAGGTGGATGAACTTGTTTCATATCATTTAGATGGTGTGCACCAAACAGTCAATCAGACGATTCATATAAGACCTAGTCTGTCCAAAATCTGCACCTAAATCAAAATCAGCGCAGCTGCGCGGTCTGACCTCCTGGATTTATGTGCGCCAGGCGTTCTATATGCCGCGTTTAACCCTCTGCATGGCTCACCAAGAACCGGAAACAGACAAAACAAATAAAAATTTAATAGAAAGATCTACATAAAATTGTCTTGAATAACCAGCCTTGAAAGACCTAGACGTAAGATACGTCACTTCAACAGAAATCAGTCCTAGCATCTAGATTCAGAAATAGCATCCAGAAAATCTGACCTAGCTAGCATCTATAAAATTGTCACGTCTCTTTTAAGTAATGGAGAGGATACTTGTTCCCCCATCTCGCTCTCTTTGTACCCAAAATTTTCATTCCCTAAAAGAAAATCAGACTTAGCTAAAAGCCTTTTTTTTTTTTTAGATAGGCATAGCATAGTTGGCTAGAAGAAAAAGTCGTAGGAAACTCAGATTGAAGTTTGGTTGGCTAAGATCAAATAAATGTATTTGGTTGGATGCGTGTGTTGCATCGGTTGCATGTATCGGTGCATCATCGATGTTTTTGCTGAAACATCGATGTTTTATTAGCCGGGTAGTGCTAAAAAACATCGGTGCATCGCTGATGTTTCTGTAAGGAAACATTGATCTTTTATTAGACTTAGCATTGGCAATTATGCAGGGTAGTGCTAAAAAATATCGGTGCGTTGCTGATGTTTTTGCAATGAAACATCGATGTACTTTTGTTGTCGTTAGGCCATACGGTACTCAATTTTAGAATGCTGGTTATTGTCAAATTAAATTCACTAGCCGCATGCGAACACTAAACTTTAGTGTTATACGACACTGTCAAAAACATCGATGATGCACTGATACATGCAACCGATGTAACATACTGAGTGCACCGATAAATGCAACCGATGATGCACCGATAAATGCATTTGTTTGATCTTAGCCAAACCGAGTGCAAACTTCAATCCGAGTTTCCTATGACTTTTTCTTCTAGCCAACTATGCTATGCCCATCCTAAAAAAAAATTAAGTACCGACCAGAAAATGACAGGTACTGTATTAAAAAAAAATTTGGGTACCGGCCATTTTCTGGCCAGTAATGGATTAAATTGGGTACCAGCCAGAAAATGGCCAGTATGGATATTTTTATAACTTCCCAACGGATCTGAGTATATTAATTAATTTCTATTAAACTTTGGATATTAATAAAAATGTCGGCATTTAACAGCAGCTTAAGAAGATAAAATTAACTTGTCAAGGTGAACTTGTATATATAGTGTATGTTTTCGAAAAACATATATACAACAAATACAATACTTGTGATAGAAGCTTCGCACATTTACATTTAACAAAAAAAAAAAAAAAAAAAAAAACTGTACAACAGAGGGTATTTCTATTTGACATTTAAAGGGCTTGATCCAAAATATCAAAAATATTGTAATCATATGAGGTATATAATAGTAAAAAAAAACATGTTCAAATTTTAATAACCCTTCAAAACTTCACATACTTCACTTAATAAATTTTAGTGCTTTATAAATTGTTCGCATGAGGTTTATACTTATTAAAGTCATTATTTTAATTCTAGAAAGTCTCATAATAAAATGCGAAAAAATAAAATTTTAGACATGAAAAAAAGCAAACAATTCTACATGCTAATCAATAGACAATTAATATTTTTTTTTAAACATAATTTTATTAACGTTATTTCATAATTTTTATATTTTTTCTACATTCTTTTTATATATATTTTTAATAAACTAACTTAAATTACTTTAAAAAAATTTACATGACTAATAACGTCATGTGATTAACGTACCGTGAGCATTCACGTTTTGAGATATTTCTCATGATTTTGATTATTTGGATTTTGATTATGGCATGGCACGATATGTAATCTAAGTAACGAGTCTTGTAATTAGCTATATATGCACTTTTGTATTAGAACTGGAGACAATTGGGTGTACTTTAGTATTAATATTTTGAATATATTTATATTTTTTTATTGTGTGTTTTGAATATATGGGAGAGCACTGTATAGTCATATCACTGTTGGGGCATATATTGCCAAAGACATAGCAAATTAGCGCATGATGGTGTAATGGTGCATGCATGCGAAAACACTTGGAATAAAAACACTTACTTGCACTAAAGACACTTGAATAATTTCAAAAAATCCTAAATCATAAACCAATTTGGTCTGCGTGTCAAACTCTAATTTCATTAGCATATAAGATAAAATACTAAATCATAATTTAAATTTGGTATGTATAATTTTCAGTGTTCTAAATAGCGCGCTATAGCGGCGCTATAGCGTTTTTGGACCCTAAACGCTAAGCTATGGCATGAAAATACGCTAATTGCGCTACGGCCGCTATAACGGTAATAGCAGTCCACTAAAGCGCATAGCGTGTAGCGCGCTATTTGCGTGCTATGCATATTGGGCTTTTTTAGACAATTTATATGGGCTTAAATAAAGATCCATAAATTTATTTTGTATAGAAAAAAAATAGAATGAATCATGATGCTTAAGATATTTTGTATAGAAAAAGATCGATAGTTTATGATATTATTATGGATATTTTGAACCATGGACTTTTGTACTAGTTCAATATGAATATTATAATTTCTTAATTAATTTGGTGTTATTTATTGTTCTATGAAACTTTAGATAATGTTAATATATAGTACAAATATATAATATAATTTTTGTAAAAAAAAAAAAACACTATTTGGAATAGCTTCCGCTATAGCTTTTTTTGTAGCCTTCCCGCTATGACGCTATAAACACTATTTAAAATATTGATAATTTTCAATTTTAATAACTATTTACAGCATAAACAATATATAATTTTCAACAGCTGCAAAGAGTAATTACATTTCACTAACCTTTATTAATCCCTAGAAATACAAATACAGCCTAATTAATAGAGCATAAACAATATATAATGGCCTAGCAATTGCTACGGTAACCGCCTAAGGGCTTTTCATCAAAAAAAAAAAAAAAAATTATGTCAATGTCATAGCCAAATGAGAAGGAGAGCTACTTATTTAGTAAAGAACTAAGTATGAAAAGTCTACTTCAAAGTTTCATAGCTAGCTCTCCTTGTCATAGCTATGATTCAAAATAGCTTAAAGTAGACTTATACTGTTGCAAAAAATGGCTATGAAAAGAGAAATTAAATGTCTCTCTCTCTCTTTGTTATTTCTTTTTTTGTCTTATCATGTGCCAAGACTATCAACATACATGTCATAGTTCACATGAATAGAGAAATTAAATGAGTTTCTGAATTCTTTTTCAAATAATTTTTAAATTTCACCCAGTATTCTAAAATTATTCACAAATTATTCGTATAATTTAGTTCTTATAGCTTCAGAATTTTTTTGTGTACGATGAGATAATGAAATGAACAAAATAAATAAATAACAAACGACATATCTAAAATATTTTAGACGAAGGACATTTCTAAAATATGATATGACAAAAAAATATATCAATTTAAACAACATTTTAAACTAAAACAAATAATAGATTTAAACAACACAAAAATATTTCTATAACAAAAAAACAAATAACAGATTTCAATTTTTTTATTTAAAAAATAGGGGACCGCATCGGCATAATGCGGACCCTGGGTCCGCACCAGCATTGTGCAGCCCCTCTGAAATGGGTCCGCACAATGCCGGTGCAGCCGTGGTAAGTTTTGAAATTCCCAGAAAAATAATCAAGAAAAATAATATTACAATACAATGACAAAAAAAAATTACACTACATAATCACAAAGCAGATCATATACAAGTAGAAAATAGCTTGTGTTAAAAAAAATGAGGAAACCGGTCATTTTGTGGCCGGCTTTCGGAAAAGAGGAAACCGGCTACAAAATGATCGGTTTGGACATTTTTGGAAAAACCTGAGTATATTTATTAATTTGTAATTAACTTTGGAATTAATAAAAATGTCGGTCGGTGGAGTATTCTACTTCTTTAAAAAGAAAAAAAATTGAACACAACTCCGGCAATTCTAAATGTTGCAAATAAACTCGCCACAGTAAAACCAAATCATCAAATTACTTTATTATAATCCTAAGTGAATCATTTGTTTGGTCTTGAGAAAATATTTGAAAGGACAGGTCATGCCTGGGCTCAGTGCTGGCTGTCATGCCGCATCACATCTGATTTCTTCACACCCAGAGCAATGCATTAGGGCTCTGTGCTGGCTGTCATGCATAAGGGCTTTTCATCAAAAAAAAAAAAAAAAAAATTATGTCAATGTCATAGCCAAATGAGAAGGAGAGCTACTTATTTAGTAAAGAACTAGGTATGAAAAGTCTACTTCAAAGTTTCATAGCTAGCTCTCCTTGTCATAGCTATGATTCAAAATAGCTTAAAGTAGACTTATACTGTTGCAAAAAATGGCTATGAAAAGAACTAGCTATGAAAAGCTATTTTGAATCATTGTCTTATTCGTTGGAACATGGCTTTCTTATTTGCCCATACATACATACATACTAGTGTAGTGATCAGAGTCAAAATAATGATGATTTACGTAGGATTTTGGCTTAGGTTTTACATATTTTCTCACACTTATATTTACTTTATTAGAGAAAAAGGCTATTGTCACCCTTCTTTATGTTTTATTGCAGAAAACAAGTTTTGGGACTATTTTACACCAAATGGAGCTAGAATCGGGTCATCGGATCAGCGACGCTCATCGACTAAGTCTCTGTTACGGTCCGTATTGCCTAATACGGACCAGGCTTAGCATAGACCATAAGATAGCGCTGGAAGCATTAAACCCTAACCGTCGAGGTCCTAATACGGACCGTATTGCTTAATACGGTCCGTATCCGAAGGCGTCTCTTGGGGAATAACTGCCGACAGTTGTTTCCAGATCAGTTTCTTAGCCTCTACTCAACCTCTACACGTCCCTCCACTCCTATATAAGGCTCCTGGGCAGAAGAATAACTTATCTTTGTAATTAGGGTTAGATTTGATTAAAGAGAGAAGAGAAGAGTGCTTGTAACAATGCCGTTCCGCGGCTAAGTTCCTTTTCTTAGGGTTAGGCAGTAAACCTTGTTACTCTTGATGTTTTAATATATATATTTCTGTTGATTATGATTTCTTGTTGTTGAAACAAAATGCTTTTGTGATTTACTATCTCTTCATCTAACTTCAATGATCTAGTTTGAGTCCGTTAGGGTAGTGACAGTGCTTTAATGGCAAGAGAAACTATTTGTATGAATTAGCCTCGTTGAGATTTATTAGGTTTATGTGAAGAAAACCTTAGCGGGGAAACCATAAACCAGACCAACAAAACGCGTACCAAATTTCATCACTTGCGTAAAGTAAATCGCAGTGATCTGTGTAGTAATTTGGGGTATTTGAGAGATCAGACATTTACGTAAGGTAAATCGCAGTGTCCTATGTAGAATCTCGGTGAAAGATCTTGTTTGACCCGAAAAAGTCGGGATTTTAAAAATGATGAAATTCATGGCCGAAACTCACCTATAATTTTGAGTTAAATCAAGTAGCAACATATGGGCCGAATTAAAATATTTAGAATTGAGGAGCTTCGGCTAAAATAAAAAAAAAGAGGAATGAAAGGCTTTGGCCGAATTAAATTGGAGGCTAGCTCAATTGTTGCATGGCCCAATTTGAGAGGATAGAATATACTCTAGATATTTTATTCTCATGGACACATGTCACTTTACCAATGAAGATGCCAAAATAGGAGGGAAGAATATATTCTAGAATATGATCTAAATATTTTTATTCCCATGGACACATGTCACACTACCAATGAAGATGCCAAAATAGGAGGAAAGAATATATTCTAGAATATGCTATAGATATTTTGCTCCTATGGACACATGTCACATGACCAATGAAGATGCTAAAATGCCAAGAATATTCTCTTCAAGCTTGAGGGATAAGCATGACACTTGGATGCATCTAAACCTTTGGATGAGAGTTAATGCAAAGGAGTGGTGGGGATCATGCCAACAAGGCTCCTCTAAACCCTAGGCTCTACCCCTTGCCATAGCCTATATAAACCCCTCATTTGAAGAAGAAGAAACATATAGAAAAAAGAGGACAATATATACAATAGAAACCACAATATATAGAACCCACACAAAAAACACAATATATACACCATACACAAACACACCCCAAGGCAAAAACCCTCTTCTTCCTCTACAAAAATCAAAATAGAAATAGGTAGAGATTAGGATTTTGCAATGTAAAAGCTCAATGGAGCTTGATGTTCATATATGTTAATCATGAAGAAATAAAGAGATGTTCTTGCTTTGAGATTTTCTTTCTTTCCATTTTATGCAATTGGAGCTTTTGTTAATCTCTTCATTTTCTCCTTTCTTTTAAATTTCGATTTTGATTGAGTGTTTCTAATTCATATGAATGAGTTTAGAAGCATGAAATCATATAAATAAATAATCTCCTTTTATATAATAATCAAATATTATATTAAAAGGTTTAAAAATAAAAATGAAATAGATGAGGCATTAATAGCTTTTATGGCTAGCTTTCAAGTCTATGATTCTAAACAAAAAAAATTTGCATATGTAAATATTTGTGATTTTCTTGCTCCTCTTTGTCTTCTCTACCTCCTCTTCCCTTTTCTTCTTTTCTTTTCCTTTTCTTTCTTTCATTTTATATTGCAAAGGAAAAAGAGACAAAAACACACAACCACACAAAATATAAAAATGATATATATATTAAAAGTGACATTTTGTATTATAAGAAATATAAAAGAAGAAGATATTAAAAGTTGATGTTTAACTACATCCTTTTAAATATCCAATTCTTGCATAGTTGTTTTAATATAAAATCAACTAAAAGTGCAAAACAAAAATGTTAGTCTCATTTTCCTTGCCCTTTTGTTCCTTTAATATACTCTTTAATTCTTGTATAAAATAATCAAATGGTAAGGATATGAGTGTTGAGCTATATAGTTCCATCTATATCTAACCCATTTCATTATTTTATTAGAAGGGATTAAAGAGTAATAAAAAAATAAATAATCAAAGTGAAAAGATAGAGATTGGCAATGGGTTGAGCTGTATAGTTCCCCGCCAAACCCTCTTTAATGGACCTATGTTGCATATGAGAGTATTTGATTTCCTTGCATGTATGCAAATGCATATGTGCACAAAATAAGGAAGTTAAATAAACTAATATGTGAATAATGAGAGATAGAAGGTTCAAAGTGTAAATAGACAACAAGTTGAACTTGTTCCATGTCATTTACATCTTTAACCTAATGAAATCTCAATGATTTGTCCTCTAATCAAGATAAAGAAACTTAAATCATGATTTCAACAAAAAAACAAAGGTCTTCTTACAAAAATTATACTTTGACATCCTTTTGATATTCAAACCTCTTGATTAAATGAACTTTTGAAACTTTGATCTTCTTTCCTTTGTTTCTGGTACGGTACCAAACCAAACTTAGTAACAAAGCACCATGCAAATGTGGTTGATGCAAAGAAAACCCTCAAAACAGTGAAATTAACCTGTTCTGGTAAAACAGTCAGTACAGACTGGTACGAGGACCAAAATGAAAAATAAATTGTACAGTCAGATAGAGGACTCAAAAACACACAATTTAGACCTAAACTTTACATTTATAGCATTTTCTATGATTTTCTAAAGTTCAGCTTTCTAAAATACAAAAAAACTGGTAAATAAGCTTTGCTGTCCCAGAATATGCCCCTTACAAAGTCACAAATTAAAAATAGATTTAGGCCTTCTAAATTCTTGAAACTTTTTGAGGATATAGATTGTGCTTTCCTGAAGATTTTGGTACCAAGAACACTCAAATCGGAGTTGTAGTCTATCTTGTACAAATTTTACAAAAATAATTGTCAGCAAACAAAACTGGTACTAGACTGAAATGACCCTCTCTGGTAAAATGATTAATCTAGACCAGAATAAAGGCTAAAATGCAAAATGGACTGCACCAAGATGTAAATAACTTCAAAACACACAAGATGGACACAAAGTTCATATTATTTGGATTTTATTTCGATTTAATATGGATTTTTTAAGTTCAGCTTTTCAAAATGGAAATACAAAAACTGTAGAAAGAAAAACTGCATCTTTTACCAGTCTATCTCTGCACTCAAGCACCTGTTAAAAATGGTTAGGAAAATGCAAAGATCTTGAAATTTGGCATGCGTATAGAGTAGACTTTTCTCTACACTCTCATAAAAAGAACCAAAAATTTGGCTTTGTAGATTGTCCAGAATAAATCTTTAAAGATTGGTCGTCAGAATAGCGAACCAGCAGCTGAAAATAAAATACCAGCAGATACCCCTGCCTTTGCATGGCCTTTAAGCATAGAAAAGAACTCAAAATCCCATGAAATTCCACAGAGTTATAGATTGAATTCTCCTCTGTAAAACCATATAAAGAATACACAATTTGGTTTAGCCAATTGTCAGAAATGGTCTTCAAAGTTCAGCAAAACAGAAAACTGCTGCTCCATTTACCAGCAGACACCTCTGCACGAAAACACACATTTTGCATAGCTCTGAATAGAGTCTTGCAAAACTGCTATACATGCATATAGATCATGACTAAACAAACATTTTCATATGCAGGATACAAGATTTGGTGCAGCCAATTGGCAGGAATCGACCTTCGAAGTTCAGCAGTTCAGAAAAACAGAAAACTGCTGGTCACTACTTGGAATTTCCGTTTGACATAGCTAAACACCATGAAAAATCGTGAAAGTTGGCCGACTTATAGTCCTGATATCATAGTACAAGACGGCAAAATTCCATTTAAAACCATCAAGTGAACTGAAAGATATGAAGTCTCAAAAACTGACCAAACTGGTTAAAACCATGCCATCATATGATCAAATCCCATGAAAAAAGAGTCGTTGACATTCATTTAAAGCAATGTCGAAAGCTGGCAAGAGTTACTCCTCTACAAATCCAATTCGCAAAAGAATTAACCGAAACCACGAAGAACATGAAGGCAGCAGTAGCAAGAGGCCCTCAACACAAATCTTGAAGGATCAATACAGATCTCAAAGCCCCGAATAACAAAGAATCGAAATCTTTTTTCAAACAGACCCTTATGACAAAAGAAGTCACAAGTGCAGTCCTTCGACATCCACAAATCAGTCCTTGACGTCTTACAAACTTCTCAAACAAAGTCCTTGGAAATCCCACTTACAGCCCAAACTTCATCTCAAATCCAAATTACAAATCTCGATCCTTTCAGCTTCACAAATAAGTCCCTGAAAAACATAAAACTTCACAAACAAGCCCTTTCCACCCCTTTTTGGCCATAACTTCTTCATTTCAAATCCAAATCAACTCAAACCAACTCTAAATGAACCCAAATCAAATCCTTCATATTTCTAAATCGAAATCAAGCATAATCAAACAACATACAACCTGCCAAATGACCAAAATACCCTTTTCTTCATGTTTAAATCATTTCCTCTTAAATAAAATATAAATAAAGCACAAATATATTTTCTCAAATACAAATATGTTTCTAAAATAAATAGAAAGGTATAATAAATGTATTTTAATAACATTCATTGCATCTTGTGCATACATATTAATTAAATACCTAAAACAATGATAATCAAAGGAACACAAAAAGACCAAGTACATGAGTTCTCCCCTTTTAGGCCCTTTATTCAATTCACTCAAATAGGCATAAATTCCGGAATGAACGAGGTGTTCAGTATGGCTTGGAAGAGTCATCTGATGTAATTAACAGCGGGGGCTTGCGCCCGCTGGGAGTTAAACGTCCCCACAATTATTAAACTCTCTCGATGGGCTGATTATGAATCGTAGGTCTGTCGAGGGTGAACCGGAAGGAATAGCAGAAAGAAAGAAATGAATGTTTCAAGTTCGATGTTCTTTAACCAATCGAGAGCATTGAACCATGAGACATTTAAATACATATACACACACCTTCCATACCAGCTGTGCAACTTTCTGCGCCTTACAGATCTGTCATTCTTACGTAACATAAATCGCAGTGACCTATGTGGTATCTTTCATTAAACAACAACAGGAAATCAGACGCAACAGGAATATATTGTCAAGGCAGATTGAGTGGCAATGGTGTGCCGAAACCCTATGAATTCTCATCTCTATCTTTATTTTAATTACTTTTAATTGCTTCCTAATTTACATTGATCACAACAACATCTCCCAATTTACAGATTTCGTCTAGCCTTTCGAAAGATTGTGATTCGATCGCTCAAAGCATTGAGCCAATATTCCCTGTAGATCGACCTCGAATATACTACTCGATAGGATTGTGCGCTTGCAGTCCGAACCGATAGCATTTACGAGTTTATAAATATTAAAAGAAACATTGCTCTCTTTTGAGTGATCATGTAGCAAGGAAAAGTATACTTTGAATGTCTGCACCAATTAATATAGTCATGCTATGTCGTGTTTGTGTTAGCCGATGGGGAGAGAGACCTAGAAAGCTTTGTTCTTCTCGATACAAGGAAGTCCAGAGTCAGCCGGGTCGAGGGAGAAGAACAAAGGCCCCACCGAGCCAGGATGGCTGTCAAATTATGTGAGACTTCTTGTTGTTCTTCCCCCACGACCCAGCTGCAGACTCTGGACTTCCTTGTAATTGAGAAAAACAAAGCTTTGTAAATCTCTCCCCCATCAGCAAACACAGACACGACATAGCACCGGAAGGGGAAGAGGAAGTTTCTGATCCTGACCATGATGCCATTCGAGAAATCAGAAGTCAAATAAATATCATTTACTGAGCTTGCCGCATTTTCAATAATAGAAAGGAGAAGATGGAAGACATCAGAGAAAGGAAGGATAATTTGACAGAAACTTATTGTGCTTCGTCTCGTTGTGTACGCAACATAATCCTTAGCATGTGCGCATAAGCAACCAGAGAGGGAGGGATTCAAAAGCCTTATTTGGGTTCCAAGATGAAGGGTGGTAGAGGCGGCACGATAAGAGGTGATCAGGGGTGGTAGAGCGAGGGAGAGAAAGAGATCCGCTCCATTAATTTATCATGGTCACGGGAGCGATTCAACAGAAGAGGAGAAGGGGAGAGAGAGGTGATTAATTATATATTAGAGAACTACGTAATTACAAAATTTATAATTATGAGGTCCCTCATCATAAAGCATAACTATCATATTTATTGCTAAAATTTTTAAATATACCCTCAACAAAAAAAAACCCAAAAGAATATTATTTTTGGAGAATTTGATATTTACCCGGACTCCAAAACTAGAGTCGCCATTTGTCGTTGCGGCTGCCCCGCAAAAACAAAAAAATTCAATTGTTATGGTTAATTTTTATTAATTTGTTTAATAATTTTTAAAAATAGAAATAACAACTAATAATTTGAATATGTTAGAAAGAACATCAAACAAAATAGATAAATATCTTATAATTTAGATGTACTAGAATGACTTCGAAATATTTTTCAGGCAAGATTTTTTTCCGGCTGCAAAAAAATTAAACTATTTCTTGGTGTGTTATTGAAAAAAAAAATACTTTGGATCTGAATTATTGATCTTGGTTCAAAAGTCACTTCTAGGTAGATAAAGAAATTATCGCGATCCTTAGTATATTCAAATTATAAGATACTCTATCTATTTTTGAAAAAAAAATTGATTTGACATTTCGTAATGTCGACAAAATCATTTTTTTCCAAAATTGATGGAGTACCTTAGAATTTGAATATACTAGAAGAACCACGATAATTCTGAAATCCAATGGGAGCAACTGTCCCCCTCGACATTGTGGGTCCGCCCCTGCTCACTTCATCAATAATGAGGACACATGCTGAAAATGAAAAGAGGAGAGGGATGCCTGGCGCTGGAAATGAAAAGAGGAGAGGAGAGAGCAGAAGATAGGTCGGGAGAGGTACAAGCAGTGTAATAAAATGCGGTTCATGCGGCCGCATATGCAACCGCATATTGCTTTGTGCAATCCGCATATAGTATTATGCAGTCCATCCAAATATTTTATTATTTATTAAAAAATCCAAATTCATTCGGATCTAAAAAAAATATTAATAAAACGGATTGGATATCCGGTAATAACCGAAACCCAAACCAAATACCCAGCCGGACGGGAGTTCAATTGAGTGGTTTTTCAGGCTAATCTCCAGCTGCATTTATAGGCAGGAGAGCAATGCTTTTTTATTTCTTAGGTGATGTGGGACTATAAATGGAGATTATAAACCGGACAATGCCAATTTACTGGGCACTTGGGCATGACCATTGGAAAACCAATGTTGGGACTGCATATGCGCTTGGGCCAATTAAACATGACCATCGGAAATCAAATGGAAGTTTGTCCGAGGCTCATCCTACCTAAAACCAATGTTGGGCCAGTTGGGCCATAAAGATAAACAATAAAATAATATTTCTTTATCTTGCACAGTACCAATTTATTATAACATTGTTTCATGCATTAATTAATGATCATTGTTTCATGCACTATAAATTTTTAATTGCATATTTAGAGTACTATAATGACTTCGAAATATTTTTCAGGCAAGATTTTTTTCGGCTGTAAAAAAATTAAACTATTTCTTGATGTGTTACTGGAAAAAAATAAAAATACTTTGGATCTGAATTATTGATCTCAGTTCAAAAGTCACTTCTAGGTAGATAAAAAAATTATCGCGATCCTTCTAGTACGTTCAAATTGTAAGATACTCCATCTATTAAAAATTGATTTGACATTTCGTAATGATAACAAATCATTTTTTTTCAAAATAGATGGAGTACCTTAGAATTTGAATTTACTAGAACGATCACGATAATTCTGAAATCCAATGGGGGCAACTGCCCCCGGAACATTGTGGGTCCGCTCCTGCTCACTTCATCAATAACGAGAACACATGCTGAAAATGAAAAGAGAAGAGGGGTGCCTGGCGCTAGAAATGAAAAGAGGAGAGGAGAGAGGGCCTACTGCAGAGAGCGAGAGGAGAGAGCGGAAGAGAGGTCGGGAGAGGTACAAGTGCGACATTTTTTTTTTGATTTGAAACCCGTAGGCATTGATTAATTGAAAAAAGTTACATTCTGGTACGTATCAGGGATAGTATCTCCTAGTGAAATTCATCACCTAAAGTCTTACTTAGTTAAACCTAAACAAATTGGGAAAAAAAAGGGGAAAACTAGCTTGAAATCCTAAATGAGTAAAGATGCACTACATTAGAAACCTAAATTGCCTATAAGATCTCGGCCAGATGTTAGTGACTCTGTGCCTCTCTTCCTTCCACAGTGGTGAACGTCTCTTCATTGATTGTGTCCCGCAGTTGTCAGTGTTGTTTGAGGACCAGGTTTGGGTAGCCCGTGAACTCTCGCTTCGATCGTCTGACCCAGTTTGCTATCCGATGTGCCTCCTGTATCGCCTCTCTTGGTACCTGCCGGATGGTAACCCTGTCCTAGATCCGCTGGTACAATGAGATGCATCACATTACCATGTCCGCAGCCTGCCAGTGTGGTAGCTCCTGAATTGTCCCCTGTTGAACTGCCTGCACTAGATTTTTGCAGTCCCCTAAACACATGACACCCCCTCCGCAGTTATCCAGCATCTGCTCCGATATATGCCAGAGCGCCCAGTGAAACGCTGTAGCCTCGGCTTCGAATGGGTTGTGTGCCTGAACTGCCCCTGCATGAGTCCACACCATTACCCCTCTGTCATTGTACACTACTACCCCTGTTCCCGCGTTACCTTGCGGATTCCATGATCCATCATATATGATAATGGCCCTGCCTGGCGGTACCGGTATCGGTACATTTTGTGCTGTCTTGTGTATGGGGGTAGTTATTGACATTTATGGTACACTGTGCATAGCCCTTGCCCTTGTAAGGACCGCTAGGGGTGTAGACTTTTTGCCCTGAAAAAGTTCTTCGTTTCGGGCCTTCCACAAACTCCATAACAGGTTCGCAAGAGGATTATTTGGTCATCATCCAGTGATTGGGTGATATGCAGTAAGGTGTTTGAAAGTGACAGAGGCAGGGAATCAATTCGTATGCAGAAAGGTGATATAAACCACACCGCCCTTGAGAGTTGGCAGAAGAACAGTAAATGCATCACATATTCGTTCTCAAGACGACATCGCGGGCAGACAGATGGAATAGCCGGAATCCTGATGTGTAGGGCCAGCAAAGTCGGTAAACCGTCATGTAGCGCTTGCCAGATGAAAGTTTTGACCTTGGGTATGACGCCACGCCATTCCCAGAGCCTTTTCCACATTGCCTGTTGCTCCGGGCTATACGTAGGTGCAGAGAGACGCTGTTGACATAGAACTCCGTACCCTTCCTTGGTTGCGTATCTGCCCCGTTTGCTAGGATCCCAGATAAGTCGGTCGGGCAAGATTGCATCCGATTTTGGTTTTGGAGCCCCACGAATGATGTGTTGCCTTGCTTGACCGCCTATGAGGACGTCTATCATGTCACCATCCCATGTGTTGGTGCTGTGGTCAAATAGGGACGCCACTGTAGCATCCCTCTGACTATTGGTGCGCACCCTTTGCACTATCCATTCACCGAACCATGGTTGGTTAATTGCCCTGATGTTTTCCCCCGTACCCACTTGCCAGTGTATATTTTGGGGAAAGAAATTTTTCAATTTTTGTATAGCTCTCCAGAAGGGACTGACACGGCTTGATTAGGGCTGCTAAAATACAGAAGCCCTGTTCAGGATCAGCCCAGATCAAAATTGAATAGTATAAAACCTGTTCATGATCAGCCCGAAATCAAATTCTCCATGCTCATGATCGGCCCGTTCACTATTGTTCAAAACTGAGTTCTGTTCAGAATTGAGCCCTGTTCGAAACAGGCCCGTTTCAACGAACCGGGCTGAACAGTGGACAACCAAGCAATCCTAGTTATGAACAACCAACCGGGCCTTTGATTAACAAAACCATTTACAAAGTCAATAAGTACAAAAATTAAATCCACAGCGACTCAAAATCCCACAAAGTCAATAAGTAACCAAATCAAACAATCCATTCATTTTTAAAAGATTTCTATACTGAAACCCGGAAACACTGCACAACTTTTTCATCAAAAGTGCATTAAATGAAAGGTCTCGTTTTTCATAGAAAATATCAGATTAAAAAGCATTGCTGTATCAAATAGTGGAAATTACCAGCAGCTTTCACACCACAGGAAGCTATAAGAAAGCCAAACAAGCTAAAATTCCTCGAAACACTTCTTAAAATTCAACAAACCAAGTTCATAAGAACAAAACAGGGATCGGAAACAGAATATGATCTGCGGGTTCAACATACTCTACTCGAGAAAATTTAGAAAACAACAAATGCCTAAAATTTAGATGATGCCGATTTTGTTTGCAACATCCAGAGCATCAAAGTCTGGTGTTAATCTAACATACGCCTTCTTGGTACCATCAGGCCTGCATCAAAAAGTAAATAATTAGCATATGATTAAAATAGAACACTGCCACAATTTAAACTGAAACAATGTCAAAAAAGTATCAGATAGATTTAAAACTGCATACTACACAACTACATGAATGCAGTAAGAAGAGAAAAGGATTTCAAGTGGTTGCAATGTAACTTTTACAGCCCAGAAATTGAACCAAGTAACTACAAAACCCTTTTGAGGATCCAATAAAACAAAACTGGGCAAGACAAACTACAAAAGACAATTCTGTTTAATAGCACTTGTAATATACTTGAAACATTTCAATTTATAAACCAACATACCAAATGACCCACAGTTAATAAACCACTGAGAAATACATAGAAATCACAATATATTCATAAAGAGTTGTTGGGTTATATATTTCAAACATTCTTAGTCAGGTCAAGTACTAGTTTGATTATTCTAAGGAAATTCAAACAGTAGGGCAACAACTGAAAATATCATATTGGTTGATTTCTTAGTATATTCTAAGGTCAGTTATAGCACTAAATATATACCAATTTTTTTGGTAATATTCCCTTGTCAGAGGGAGTAAATGGCAAAAATGCCAAATTAGTTTTCTATACATATGTGACAGTACCAATGGCTGGTATGTATCGCTACTGTATCAGTAACAATCAGTTTTCATGTATTAGTACTTTTTTTTTAAATTTACCATTAACTGACCTTGTTCACCCTTGTAGCTTTCCATAAAGCTTGATCATGTGCAAAATCTTAGATACCTGCAATTATTAAGCAAAATCTTAATAATATCAGTATGTACTGGTTTTACTGGTAAAAACCAAGAAATATTCAGTATAGACAGTTGGCACATAGTGGTAGAGAATTGGATGTAAATGCACTAAATATATACCAAAAAATCCAAAAATTCAACTCCTTGACTCATTCATGGTGGTAGTTAATTATATAATGGCAAAAATTTAACCTAAAGAAATATATCTCCAGATATACATCTAATTACATAATAGGCAAAAATTAAAAGTTTGTATTATCTTTTCCATGAACTATAGTTTCAGATTTAATTTTATAAAAAAATTTGGACTGGTTGTGAAAAGATAAAATTAAAATCTACTTGCTGGCAATCATTTATGCCATCAAAGAAGCTCTAAACCTTACTTGGAAAATTCATTTATTCTTTTGAGATGTTAAAACTCTTGATTACCAACATACCCTTATAAGAAGAAAGATAAGAAAATAAAGATTCGTTGCTTACCAACAGACCGCATGAATGGACGAATTTTGTCCAAATCGAAACCTTCAATGGAGCCAAACCAGTCTTTTGTGCATACGAGAGCCTCAATGGTTTCAGCGTTCATCGAGTTGCGCAAGTGATCTGTTAGTCGACCCGCTGCACTAAATGCCGACTCCGACGCAACGGTCGAGACCGGAACAGCCAAAAAATCCCTTGCCATTTTTGCTAAAGTCGGAAACAAATCTGAGTTTCTTCTCCACCACCCCAAAACATCGAATTCGTCATCCTCGGACACCACCAAGGGTTCTTCAAGATAACTATCCAACTCACATTTCTTTTGTCGCGGATTACGGTTCTCAACTTGAAATTCAGAGAATCTCATCTCAAATTTCTTTTTTATGAGTATTCTACTCTCCACTTGTGGGGACTGACTACTTGTCGCCCGGTCCGTATTGTAAGACATCCTCTCATACTCATCATAGAATTTTCTAAGTTCAGATTTCACATCTCTTACCTTTTCATTGTACAAAACGGTCCCTTTTCCATATGCATCTTCGAAAAAAAATTCTACACAAACCATCTTTCTCCGAGGATCAAAAACACATGCCAATGTGAGGATCAAATTCGGGCTTTTCCAATATTTGTCAAACTTTTTTTGCATCTCCTTCGATAATTTTCGCATAATTGTATTGGAACTCATATCTTCCTCCAACAATGCACTCCGAACGGACCACACCTCCTTCATATAACAATTTGAAGATGGTCGCCTTACGGTTGAGAAAGTCTTCGTAGCATCTAGGAATACTTCCAAGAACTTCGCCATCTCTTCCGCCTCCTGCCACTTCTCCGAACTAGGAACTTCCATTGAAACGCTATCACCATACCTTAACAAAGCCTCTTTGTATTTCAGAGCTTCAGTAACCATCTCGAAAGTGGAATTCCACCTAGTTGGGCAATCTAGAACCATACCCCTCTTAGATGGCAAGTTAAGATCTTTTAGGATGTCATTAAACAATTGAAGTTTGGCGCCACTCGATGATATATTCAGTATTAAATCTCTAATCGTAAGCAAACACGGCTGAATAGTCTTCATACCATTTTGCACCATTATATTTAAGATGTGTGCCGCACATCTCATATGCATGTATTTCCCTTCAAAAATGGACTTGTCCCAAAATTGCTTCTCTAAAATCCCAACTGCCAAATCATTCACCGCACAGTTGTCTAAAGTAACCGTGAAGATCTTACCCTCCAATTTCCACTCCAATAAAATATTTCTCATTAAACCCGCAACATTTAAACCCGTATGTGGATACGGAATTTGCTTGAAGGAGATGATCTTCTTTTGAAAATTGAAGTCCTTATCTATGAAATGTGCCGTTAGGCACAAATAACCTAAACTCACGCTTGATGTCCATATGTCACTTGTGAAAGAGACACGTGAGTCTAATCCTTCAAACTCCTTCATTGTTACCCCCATTCCAGTCCTAAATACTTCCACGCAATCATTTCTAAGCGTTTGCCGCCCAACGGCTCTATATTCAGGTCTCAAAGATCTCATTGCCGGTTCCCAAAACCGACTTTCAATCACATTAAATGGTATTTCGGCATCAACAAAAAGCAAAGTCATCAAACTACGGGTCAATACGGGATCAAACTTGTAATTGGGCGCACCAAATAAATCAGAGTCTTTGCCGGTTACAAACATCTCTCTTTCTACTTCACCAATATTTGGGCAAACAGGGACATGCCGAAGCAAGTGTGTTGTTCCAGCCTTAGAACCGGCAACAAACTCCATGGAACAATATTTGCACACTGCTTTTTTTCCTACAGCACGAAAATAGTTCCACGCTCGTGATCGTTTTCGACTTCGTTTTGATACGATCGATCCGCTCTCGGACTCAACAACAATATCAAGATTTTCGTGCGTCTGGGATTGCGACATTATACTCTACAAAAAATAACAATCACTAAGACCTGGTTAGTGGAAGAGTAAACCAAATGCAAATACTCAAATACTCAAATTGATACTAAAATAGCAATCAGTACCAGATCAGTACCAAAATATCAGGTACCAAAATCAGTACCAAAATACTTATGAGTACCAAATTACTCCACGTCGACGCCTCTATTAATGTTAATTAAACAAGTATTTATAAGTACTGTACAGCTAGTGATATGACAATGTTTAACAAAGCATTCATTTGAAACGATTAATGGGGTAAAAATATTGACAAAGCTGGCTTGATTTCATACTACAAATGAGTAATAAATCAAAATGAATAAGTATATGATTGATATGTTGCATAAGTCAAATCAGCTCTGTTAATATCTTTTACATCCTTTTGAGATCAAGATGTACTCGAGTCATTTTTGAAAGAAATGTTTACACAACAACAGAATTTATGTTCAAGGAAAGAAAAAAACACAAGCATTACTCATTAAACAACCAAAGCATTCAAATACCAAAAATAAGCTAATTGAACCATTTCCAATTAAATTATACCCGTCTTCATTTTAAACTGGTACAGGGCTACAAGCTAATTACATAGCAATTGAACCATGTCCAATTAAATTATACCCATCTTCATTTTAAACTGGTACTGGTACAGGGCAATACAATCAAGGCTGTAGGCCAACTGTAGTTCACAGTTCACACAGTGGGATTCAGGAAAAATAATACAAACACACAGGGAAAGAGATCTCAAAATTACATAGCTCTGTGATACACAAAGCAACCAGTGGGATACAAACAAGCTTTAATGAATCATTCTTCTTGTCAGAATGCCAGAGCAGATAAGATGCATCCTGACATCAGTGCCAAAATCAATTAACAATCCCTACCTCCAGGACCACCTCATTTGCCAGAATGCCAGAGCAAATAAGATGCATCCTCATTTGGTCTCTGGCAAAAGATGGAAGCTGTAAAACTTAGTTTTTCTAATGAATACGTTTAACTGATTAAGATGGAATTTTATATTTTTGTATCTAATGAGCTGTAAAATTTTAGGCAAGTTAAAACTTGAAATCAACATACTATAAATTTTTATAATAATTCTGGCATGCCACATAAAATTTTCGACAATTCTAAATCAGATTAAAGATAATCCTGAATGATTAGAAACCATTGGAATAATCTATTCATGAGCAGATCGTCCCACAGAGACGGCTGTAATTGACTTAAGGCAAATACTGATACATACACATCAGAAACTATTACAATAAAATGTCCTGAAGAAGAATCCCCAAATCAGGAATTAAAACACATTGATAAACTCTCAGTGAACACCAATCAGAAAATCTGGACATTTAATACTATCTAATATGGACCTGACATTTGGTATTTGAATGAAGACGGTATAATTTAATTGAACCATTTAACACAAGTAATTATACTTAATTTTTGCCAGAAAACTGGTACAGGGCTACAAGCTAATCATTTCCAATCTCAGCTCCACACATTTGCATCACAGACCCTACTTAACCTGTTTATTAAACTCACAGAATACAAAGCTAAATTATAGAATGAAATTGCATTTTTGCAGTTTCTGAAATTAAGCAAGAGCAACATATGCATACTGGTATTGACTGGTACTTAGCAAATTTCAAGAGCAAGATTAACTATTTGAACTCTTTTATACTCAAATACTCAAATTGATACTAAACCAAATCACACAACGTTAAAAACCCTAAACTTCCAATTGATTGCTAAGTATGAAGTGTGAAAAGGCGAAACGGTACCATTTTTGCGCAGCGGCTAAGAGACGCAGCAGAGGCGGCGCGACGAAGGAGAGGCGGTGCGACGAAGGAGAAGCGGCGCGACGAAGGAGAGGTGGTGCGCCGAAGGAGAGGTGGCGTCGGCAAGAGAGAGATCACTTTGCGGGTGCCCTAGGCGAAGGGGGAAAGAGAGAGAGAGATCGGACTAAGAGAGAGAGATATCGCTGCTGCTCAAAACCTTTTCAAACGGGCTGCTCAAAACATATTCAAACGGGCTTCTCAAACGGGCTCATGAATGAACATAACCGAACTTTGTTCGGGTTCTGTTCGAATTCTGTTCGTAAAAAAAAAAAAAGATTGAACTGAACTGAACATTGGGCTCAGTTCGGATCACACATCGTTCAATTTCTATTTTTTAAGTGTTCAGCCCGATTTGTTCGTGGACGGCCCTGTCCAATTAGCAGCCCTAGGCTTGATGTTTTTGTTCCCCAAATATCACCTCTTGGGCAATATTTTGCTCGAACCACCGGCACCCATAAGCGGTCACTGATAGAGGCCACCTGCCACACCGCCTTGAGGAGTAAGGCCTCGTTAAAGAGCTTGACATCCCGTATACCCAATTCGCCTTGTTCAAATGGCAAACAAATTTTTGACCAACCAATAAAGCTCATGAACCTCTGTTTGTGAATCTTTCCCCAGAAAAATTTTCTTGTGATAGCAGTGATATCATTTGTTGTTTTGGTTGGTAATAACATGACCGCCATGTAGTAGACAGGTATAGATGCGAGGACCGATTTGATAAGCGCTAACCTTCCCGCGTGTGACAGTAGGCCGATTTTCCATCCTGCAAGTCTGGACCAAATTTTCTCAAACAGAAGGTCATGTGTGAGTTTGAGTTGTACATCCCTCTGTGATGTAATAATGCCGAGATATTTTTCCTTGTCCTCTGCCTCTTGGGCCCCGAGTTCTCCTAGGACCCACTGCCTATGGTCCTCTTGACAGGAGGCACTGAACCACACCTTCGATTTAGATGGATTAACGGATAGGCCCGATACCCTTGCAAACTCCTCTAGGAGTCGCTTAAACTCATTTATTTCTTGCGTTGTTGACTTTCCCATCAACATTAGGTCGTCTGCGTACATAAGGCTAGTCAGAACTGGTGCCGTGGCGGCCAATTTGAGACCCGTGAGGCTTGCTGATTGAACTGCCATCTGTATGTGCTTTGTAAGGAACTCTATTGATAAAATGAACAAATACGACGATAGAGGGCAGCCTTGTCTAAGTCCCTTGTTGGTTTAATAAATCCGTCTCCTTGTCCATTAATTTGGATTGTGACCTTACTTGAAGCATGGCCATCATGATGATGGTGATTAGCCTTTCCGGGACCCGGACCGCCCGCATTGCTTGTTCAACAAATTGCCAACGTACCGTGTCGAAGGCCTTGTTGATGTTCGCTTTCAAAAGGAAGGCTTGCTCTTTGTATTTAGTGTGGTTAAAAGAATGTAGGACCTCCTTCATAAGCAGGGTGTTGTCTGCTATGGATCTCCCTTTGAGAAATGCGGTTTGATTTTTGGTGATTATCTTCTGCATGTGTGGCTGTAATTTATTAGCTATCATTTTCATGAGTAGCCGATAAATTATGTTTCCTATTGTTATTGAACGGTAATCTCTCGGTATTTTGGGAGCTTCAATTTTTGGAATGAGAATCATTTTACTTGCAAGACATTCTACTGGTGTGTGCCCGGAACAAAAAACCAGTTGAATTGCTTGCATGATGTCTCCTTTCATAAACTCCCAACTTGTTTGTAGAAATCGCGCCGTCATTCATCAGGCCTGGGAGCCTTGTCCGAGCCCATGCTAAAAAGCGCTTCCTTGATTTGTTTCTCTGTGGGTGGTTCGGCCAACCTATGCTGGTCTTGCTCAGGTATCATCTCAAAACCGAGTAACCTACACTGATGTATGTATTCGGCCGGGTCATTGTAGATCTCCTGTTGATGCGTTGGGCAGTAAATGGATTTGAAGTAATCCCCAAAAGGACACCTGATCAAGTTTTCCTGTGTCACCATGACTCCCTCTGAATTTCAACTTGAGTAATGAGATTATGCCGGCGCCTCTGAGTTGCCACCGCGTGGAAGAAAGCAGTGTTGCGATCGCCTTCAACTTGCCATTAGATCCGAGCTCTCTGTCGCCAATATTCTTGTAGTTCATCTTCCACTCGATGGAATTCCTCTAGCAGCTTCCTCTCATAATCACTGTCTTGTAGGTTCAGATGAAGCAGTTGGTGATTGTGTATAAGGGTTTGTAGGTGGCGTAGTCGGTTTTGAGGCGACTCCCTTTGAACTGCCCAAGCTTTAAGCGCACCTGTGATGTGCGCCAGTCGGTCAGTAAAGGTCCTATTTTCGGTTTGACTCCAACTGACTTGACACGTTCTTAAGAAGCTTGGGTCAGCAATCCATCCATTCTCAAACCTGAAGGTTGGCTTCATTTTGGGTACTTCTTTTGTTCTAAGTAAGATGGGGGCATGGTCACTGTGAAGTCGCGGTAAATGGTTGACGTACGCCTGTGCAAATATTTGACTCCACTGTACCGTGACAAGGGCTCTATCTAGTCTCTCGAAGATAGCGGCAGAGGTGTGTTGCTTGTTTGTCCATGTATATGCCGGACCTTTAAAACCAAGGTCAATCAGTCCGGCATCAAAAATAAACTTTCCAAATTCTCGGCTGGCCGCATTTAGATTAGGGTTTCCCCCGACCTTTTCTACAGAAGTTACTATCGCATTGAAGTCGCCAATGATGCACGACGGTTTTCCATTTGTTAGAGACTGAATTTCCTTCCAAATGGAATTGTTGTATTTGTGTGTGGGGTCGCCATAGACACATGTGAGTGACCATGTGGGGGTGTTGTGTTGCGATATGGTGGCGTGAATGAAATATCTGCATTTCTTGACAACCCGTAGTGTGATGGTATCATCCCATAACAGCCATAGACCCCCGGAGAGGCCTGTCGAGGAGACGAAAGTGTAGTTTGGCATGTCAAGTGTCGGGAGATATTGGTTGGATTTTCGGGAGGTACACTTTGTTTCCACAACGAAGGCCAGTGTCGCCCGCGTTGCCTGGAGGGTTCTTGTCAGGAATTGGCGCTTCCGTAGGCCCCGGCCCCACGGCAATTCCATGCGAGTATGTTCATATTGGGTTTAGAGACGAGTCTGTCTCGCTTGTCTCCGTCATCCTTCTTTTGACCACAATGTTCTGACCGGGCTGGTCCAGTTGGAGTAGTAGGCCGGCATCGCCGGGGAGGTACCTTGATCGTGGCTTTAGGGCTGATGGTATGAGCTGCGGTTTCTGGTCGGGTGCAAAAGCGGTATGGTAGGTGGGGTATCGGAATGGCGGTCAGGGTCTAGCTGTGTTGGCTGAGTAGCCTGGTGGAGGCCATGTTGTCTGACCGGAGTGTTATGCGATGAAGGGTGCGAGCCGATTGGGGAGCTGGCGGAATATGGGGGAAGGTCGGGTATCTGTCTGGATGGGTTTGGCTGGCTCGTAGTGGAAGTTGGTGCTGGGAGCATGGCCGGGTCATTGATCCAGGGTCGTGCCCGGTGTTGGCCCACCATGTGTAGTTCGGGCCTAGAAAAGAAACGGGGGTCGAATTGTAGTCTTTGTAATCGGAGGTGGTCGGCACAGTGGTCTTCATCATGTCCGATTTTTGCACAAAACAAACAAATGGTGGTTAGTCTCTCGTAGACAAGGAAGACTGTGATCTTACCGAGCTGTAGGTGGTTGATATCCAAGTGATCTTTCATCTCCTTGTCAATCGGCATGGAGAGCTTAATTCTGTAGATTTTTTTACCAAAGGATAATGTCTCCATGACTCTGGACGTGGGTGTGCCGATTGAGCTTGCTATCTGGAGGATACCATCTGTTGTGAAAAGTTCTGTGGGTGCTCTATGTATTTGCACCCATATCTCCATGTTGGTCACTGTTGGATATACGAGGTCGTCAGGGCCGTACAACCGCTTCAGGATAACCATATCATTCCTGTATGTCCAGATACCTCTGTTGAGGACTCGCGGCAGTTTTGCCTCCGTGTTGAAATGGACGAGGTACATGTTTTTTGCCACTATCGTGAACGAGGTTTGAGGGCTAGCTTCCCAGGCTCTAACCATGAGTTTGGAGAATTGACTTAGCATGGGGGAGCGGTCTGATACAATTCTCAGAAGAGCACGCTTGAACCAGTCTTTTGTTTGGAAAGCCGACTGACCGAGCTGGATTGGTGTGTCGCTTCCTTCTGTTGGGTTGAGGCCAGCAAACTGTTGGAGAAATTCTTCATCCGACAGGTCCATTTGAGTGGAGGGGTTAGGTGGCTGCGGGAGGAGCTCTCGGGTGCTTGGAGTGGAGAGTAGGCTGTTGTTCTGGACTAGAATGGATTGTGGGGAAAAGGCTATTAAGTTTTGGCTGGTTTGGGGAACTTTGTTGTGCAGCCCATTAAAGATATCTGGGTAGGTGGCTATTTTATTGCGGGCCTTAGAGATGAGTGCTGGCCTTTTAATGTGAGCAGGTGGGCTGCCGAAAATAGATAATTTCGGTTTGCATGCTGGGTGAAGATGTACCTGCTGTTGGGTCTTACTGAGTGAAATTGTTGCTGTGCAGGGGTGTTGCGCCTCACCTTTTTCCTGGTGGTGTTGGTCTTGACTTGGATTGTGTTCGCTCCCAAATGTGAGGTACAAAGTTTCACTACAGCAAGCTGTAGAGTTTAAACCTTGTAAACCTTCGACTCAGATCGCAAGTGCACAATCCTGTCGTGAAGTTTAGTCGGGTATCGATCCACAAGGACGACTCACTTTCTAAATTTCTACTTTACCCAGTTAGGTACTAGAAGTGTGAAAATTGAGTGTTTGTCTATTCCTAAAATGTATGAACAAATCAAATGAAATAAACGAATGAATGAACAATTGTATGAACAATGTATTGACAGAAATGAAATCAATTAAATGTTTGTGTTTTGTACTATTGTATAAAAGGGTGTTTCAAGGGTTTCAGATTTCATCTTCAACTTTGCTGCTCAGGACCTGCCACGCGACCCGCATGCTCTCGCATGCGACCCGCTTGGCCCTTAAGCGCCCTGGACCTGGCACGCGACTCGCAAGCTGTGGCTTACGACCCTCGTGATGCGACCCGCGTGCTAACTCACGCGACCCGCATGGCCCCTTGAGCTGAGTCTGCACATGTCAGAAACTGGTTGTTTAAGTCGTGTAAGGCTAGATTGACCGTACCTAGTGTCACTGAACCTCAACTTTCGTGTGTTAGCCTAGCAGACCTGGTTTGGAAATGCAATTTCACCTTCTTAGGTTTAATCAAGCTGTTTGATCTAAACCTAAGTTCTCAATTCTGTTTACTAAAGGTATCCACAAGCTGAGCAAGAGCAAGTGGAAACTTTCACCTCTCGGCTACTTATTGACCTCACCTTTCGGTTCTCAGACCTACCTCAAGTACTTAACCTAATTTGCAAGAAACATCAAGCCTTGATACAAGAAGAAATGCCAAAGGCATTCAACAGTAGACAATCAAGAATCAAACAATTCAGATCAAGCAATCTCAAATAATACAAGAATCAAAGAAACACGAAATAACAATAAGAATCAATCCATGTGCATAATCAAACAAAGTATCAGACTACAAATCCAAACCCTCGAAACTACAAGTCTACTCAGACATGAACAAAATCAAAGTAAAAGAGAGAAAGAGAATGCAAATCATGGTGAGAGATGGAGGATCGAAGAGGATCGAAGCTTCTGGCCGAATCTTCTTCTCCTGGCCGAATCCTCCCTGGCTCCAGATCGGCTCCTCTCTCTGTCGCGCTCGATCAGATCCCTTTTTGTGTGAAATGTCAGGGGTCCCCTTCTTCATTTGCGCCAGCCCTTTTAATAGGCATCTTAACGGGCTTCAATCGGGTCCTGGCGCAGTTAATTCGACGCGGGTCGCATGCCACCTCATGCGGGTCGCGTCAGGTGGAAGTGAGCAGTGAGGCTGGGCTCAGACTGTAGATCTTCTCGCTAGCTTTCCAAAAAGTAGTCATACGCTCAAAACGGAGTTACGAGTCAAAAGTTATGACTGTTTTAAGTTCGGTGCTGAAATTTCAGGTTTTGACGCGACCCGCGTGGAATCTGATGCTACCCGCGTGGGATCTGACGCCGCCCGCGGGGGGAGTTCCAGAACTCGCAATTTTCCTTGATTTGGCTCATTTTCTGCAAAGTAAGAATGAAAATGCAGCAGTACCACATTCTATAGATATTCAATGTATATTCAATGTAAAAGACACGATTTGGTGGTTTGAAAAACAGATTGTGGTACAGAAATTGGTCGGATTTATAGGTCTAATGATGAGACATCAGATTGGCCGAATTAAATATTACGATAAGGTGAGTGCCAATCTTAGCTGTACTACCAATGGTAACGAATCCTATTCTTATTGGACTGTCATCCAGCAAGGTGGAGAGATCTTTTTGATTTGCCCTATCTCGTAGGTGCAGGATGTGAGACCCCCTAGATGAGTATTTATTGAGCACTGTGACGTTGCCCCCATTAATAACCCCTATCACTTCCTCTCCAGAAAGGATGTTGTTATTTCCCCCTTTGGTATCTGTCCCTCTGTCTCAGTTGAGGCTAGGTGTTCCTATAGGTATAGCAATGTTACCCACCATTATGGTCTCTTTCAATATCACAGCTGGGAAAGGTGTTTGTTTACCAAAACTGGCTCCCGCTCCTATTTCCATATCTTTTTGCAGGGATTCACTGGGCTTCCCAGCACGATATAGGCTGGCAGACAATATTTGTTTCAGACGTAGCTGTATCTCCTCCTTGGTCGCCGTGCTACAGCGATTTTCTGTGGTCTTGTTCTGGCTGTTCGGTGTGGCCACCGGATCTGAGGGGAGTGCCGGGTCCTGATCTGATGGTGGTGAGTGCGGCGGGGAGCTGTATCCTCCGCGGGCAAAGTAGTTTCGCAGTTTGTCATGAGCAGCCAAGAGGGATTGCCTTGTGAGTGTTAGTTTGTAATAATCTAGAAGTCAATAATACGATAATTTAATTATATAAAGCTTTGTTCATGAATTGAATGATTAAATGTCATTTTGTTTCCTTGAGTATTATTGAATTTATGAATCATTCCGAGTTAATGACTGGAATTGTGAAACTTCATAATACAGATGATAAATACTCTTAAAAGGTCACTGACCGAGGTAATTAGCAGGAACACTAATTACCGCTTCAAGGTTAGTATGTGGATTAAAAGATGGTCAAGTTTTACAGACCATAGACACAGAGTTGTCATTTTAATCACATAGATACATGTTCTAGGAACATGGTATTTGACAGACCCCGAATAAAACATTATACGGAATTGTGTTCGTGTCATTAATGCTTTCATTCAGTGTTAAGTTCTACAGTATGAGGTATTCATCTTTCCTAACTAAGAGATGTGTATGTGTGATTGTTACCTAACGCTATCTGTAAAAAGTAGCTATAACGGTAGCTCTTCGGTATACATAACTTAGCTGAGGTAGTGATGGTCTACCAAAAGTACTATTGTCCCTCGTATTTATTATACGAGTTATAGTGTCACTGGGCCCCTTGATAGAATAAGATTATCTGCATGCGGTATGATTAACAAGAGTTAATCATATTTGATAATCTGTTCAAGATCAAGAAAAGATTAATTTGCAAGGATGACACAAACCTACCTTGAAATAAATCTGACAGCTATGAGACGAAAGAATTAAACACAAGTAAAATAGTTTACTGGATCGTGATATTGTACAGTACAGCATCATCTGTGTAATTGGATGGTCATGATGCGTTTTGCCAGATGCCTCTCATGATTATAGAAGTTAAAACGGTTTTAATTCTATTTACCAACATAACACAGATCCTATCGGGTCACACCAATAGGAAAGTAATCAGAGAATTAATTTATTTGATTAATTATAAATGTTATAATTAATAAATAAATGTCATAGAGATGACATGCTTAAACACATTAAATTTATAAGCGTGTTCGACACGTTGTATAAATTTATCGCAAAAGCACGTTCTTGCAAGCACCTCTACTGCAAGTAGCTTACAAGCAGCTTACAAGCACCTCTGCTGCAAGCACGTCCTTGTAAGCAGCTTGCAGCTAAGCACCTCTGCTGCAAGCAGCTTACAAGCACCTCCCTAACCCTATAAATAGAGGGGTAGGGGTAGAGAAATAAATAGAATTTCATTTGAACCGAATCAGATCGGATCGAATCGAATCAAGTTTTTCTCTTCCAAATAGTGTTTTCGTGAGAAAAGAAAGAATACGTAATTTGATTACGTATATCTTGCGAGCCGTGAATAGTGTTTGCGGTGAATAGTGTTTTCGGATTTTTCGTGAATAGTGTATTTACGAAAAAAACACGGTTATAGTATTTCTGGCAAAAGAAATAATCGCTCTCTGGTTATTTCCTAGGTGGACAACCGATAGAGGCATCAGACGTCTGGTGCTACAAGACGTGACTACAATCCAATTGGAATTTGGATACAAGGTATAAATGTTAATATTAATCTATTTAATTGTTAAATAGATTTAATCTTTTAGAAATCAATCAAAGGAGTAGATCTATAAACTGATTAAAAACAAGTAAATACGGTTTTACTACTTTGGGTCTATAAAGGATTAATCTGGTATGTAACTCTCGGTTATTATCCGACATACTACTTAATCTATGATCTGAATGAGTAAAGTTTTACTTACGGTTTTTTAATCTAAGAAACGGATTGAACAGGTATGTAACTCTCGGTAGATTATCCGACATACCACTTCAATCCTTTTTGGCTTGAGTTAGAAGTAAAATTTTTATTTTACGGTCTTTCCGCAGCTTAAGCCTAATGGCTTTGGGTAGCCTCAAAACCCAACAGTGGTATCAGAGCGCAAGGCTTTCCTGTTGAATTGATTTTCTAAAAGTTATAACTTATACCGCGTATCGGTTTAATTCTTAGATTTGCAGCTTAGGTCCAAACCAAATAGAACTGGATTTTCTTGGTTCGGTTTTCCGACCGAGAAAGTTTTAAATTAGATTTAAAAGCTTTCTTTACATGTTCTTCTGAAATGTAAGTTTTTACATTTCTTGGATCGGTTTTCCGACCGAGAAAGGTAAAATAGGATTTTACGCTTTCTTTTCGAAAACTTTTGATTACGTTAAAGTTCATCTAAGAATGTGATGAAGCAATAAAGTATCCAAGTAAGAACTGTTGATCTCCACACGTAAAAGATAAGGTTATGTCAAGGGAAAGACTGGAAAAGGAACTTTCGTTTGGCTTTCCGACGTAACCCCTTCTTTTTACGTGTCCTGACAACTGGCCCAAAGGAAACTTTGTCACGTTACTAAATTGCTTTACGTTTTCAAAGCATGGCAAAATGTTACTTTTTCGCTTTTTCGAAAACCTTCGGTTATGTAAAGTATATCTAAGAATGTGATGAAGCAATAAAGTACCTGAGTAAGAGCTGTCATTTCCACACCGTGAAAGAGATGGTTCTGTCTAGGAAAGAAAGTACTTAAGTAGTCCTTGTGACTCTCTATCTTTCCTGGGAGCCCCTTTTACATGTCCTAATGGCTGGCCCAAAAGGAACTTTGTCACGTTACCAAATTGCTTTACGTACTGAAAAGAATAAACTGTGTTTTAAACATATAAACTGTTTATATGCTTATTACGGTATAAATAAAGTACAAAAGCATAGCTGCAAAATAAAGAATTAGAACTAATAAAAATATACGTGACTTGATCACGTATATAAGTAAATAGGATTTACTGCTTTGATATGAAATGCCTAAATTAGATTAAACGCCTTGTCATAGCCACATAACTACTCCTATGAGATAGGATAGTTGCTATGGTCAGCAATAGAACTGACAGCTTACTAGTTAAGCAAATGCATAAATTAGATTTATCGCTTTCAAGGAACCGTGAAAGAATGTGATGTCAAAGAAAGGCTGGAGGTGGACACCCTCGGTTGGTCTTTCTGGCAGACAACTTTCACGTGTCCGTAAAACAGTCTAAAGTCAGTTAAAAGAACTGACAGCTTACCAAGCTACGCAAATGAAAGGGTTTTTATAAAGAAAAATTAATGGGATCACATTTGCTATGTTTTCTTTCTGACTTCCTTTCCACGACTGCTTATTAAAGCATATGAAAGAGGTTTTTAAGGAAGATACCAATAAGAACGCATTCAGTATTTTTCCTCTCTCTGACTTCCTTTCCATGACTGCTTATTGAAGCATACGAAAGAGGTCCTTGAAGAAAAATACGAATGGGATCACATCCAATATTTTTCTTGAAAAACCTTCCTTTCCTTGACTGTCTGCTTGGTTGAAACATAAAACACAAACCCACTTAATTAAGTAAACTGTCCTTCCTACTCTATCCTCCTCACATCATTGTTCATTGGTTGATGGGTCCACTACTCAGTAGGCATCGCCTTTTACCTTTGGTGGTCGAGGGATATATCAGATATATCGAATCAAATAGAGTGAGGTTACTTATCGATGATTTCCAAAACAGTTTTGGGCTCGGGGCAGAGTTTCGGTTAAACATACGATGTTTAACGAAACCAAGAGTCATATAGAGATATGATTAGCAAAGAGTTGCTTACCTAAGATAACTATGACCATGATATGCATACACTGCCTTGGTTTTTAGTGAAAATAGGGATCTTGGTCCTATTACAAAATGGGTATAGAACAAATTTGTAGTGGGAGTTTTATTATTATTATAATAAAACATTACATGAACAAAGCTAAAAATCTTTACATTTAACGTTGTAGAAACATGTCTGAAGAAACGCCTTTCTCATTACGTTCCTTACTCGATAAGGAAAAGCTAAAAACAGACGAGTCAAATTTTACGGACTGGTTCCGTAATCTAACCATCGTTCAAAGACGAGAAAATAAAGAATACGTTCTCGATACATCAATCCCTAAATTGAGGATTGCTGAGAGCAACATGAAAAAGGGTTCTCATGTCCTCATGATCCAAGACGGTGGGAGAAAGATCAAAAAGGCGAAAGGGAAAAAGGCTCACAAGTACAAAGGCAAAGGAAAGTTTGTTCCGGTAACAAACGCTCCCAAGATAAAGGTTTCTTCTGACACCGAATGCTATTATAATAATGGCAAGGGTCACTCGAAGAGAAACTGCCCGAAATACCTAGGAGATCTGAAGTTTGGGAATGTCTCAAAAGCTTCAGTCTCAGGTATATGTATTGTTGAAATAAACGTTGCAACCTCTCTTAATGAATGGGTATTAGATACCGGATCATGTGCTCATATTTGTTCGAATATGCAAGCACTAAGAAATAAGAGGAAATTACGCAACGGGGAAGTACAACTCCGAGTTGGAAATGGAGCAAGTGTTGCAGCCATGACCGTCGGTAATGTAGAGTTGTATTTGCCTAGCGGACTTGTAATGGAACTAGAAAATGTTTATTTTGTTCCTAGCATTTCCAAAAATATCATATCAATCTCATGTTTAGAGATGAATGGTTTCTCATTTGTTATAAAAGACAATCGTTGTTCTATTTATAAAAATGAGTTGTATTATGGATCGTCTTATATGATAAATGGTCTTTATATGCTGGAAATGGAAAAACCCGTGTTTAACATCAATAACAAACGACTCAAAACATCTCATGAAAGTACGACTTACATGTGGCATTGTCGCCTTGGTCATATAAACGAGAAACGCATCAAGAAGTTACAAGAAATTGGGCTTCTTGGTAAATTTGATCTTGAATCAATTAACACGTGCGAATCTTGTTTACATGGAAAAATGACCAAAGCGCCTTTCTCCAAAAAGGGCGAAAGGGTAAGTGACTTATTAGGTCTTATACACACTGATGTATGTGGACCTATGAGTACTTGTGCAAGAAACGGTTATTTCTACTTTATCACGTTTACTGATGATTACAGTAGATATGGTTATGTCTACTTAATGAAACATAAGTCTGAATCCTTTGAAAAGTTCAAGGAATTCAAGACTGAAGTAGAAAATCAACTGAATAAAAGTATTAAGGCCTTACGATCAGATCGTGGAGGCGAGTACTTAAGTTATGAGTTTAAAACGTACTTAAAAGAATGTGGGATAGTCTCACAACTCACGCCTCCGGGAACACCGCAATGGAACGGTGTTTCTGAGAGAAGGAATCGAACCTTGTTAGACATGGTTCGTTCCATGATGAGTAACGCCACCCTCCTAAAATCGTTTTGGGGACACGCACTAGAAGCTGCTGTACTAACACTAAATAGAGTTCCATCCAAGTCAGTAGAAAAGACTCCATACGAGTTATAGTTTGGGAAACTCCCAAATATGTCTTATCTTAAAATCTGGGGTTGCGAAGTCTTTGTCAAACGCATGACGTCTGACAAACTTGAACCCAAAGCTGACAAATGCTTTTTCGTAGGGTATCCTAAGGAAACAAAAGGATATTACTTTTATCACCAATCCGAGAACAAAGTAGTTGTTGCTCGTCATGGTGTGTTCTTGGAGAAAGAGTTTCTCGCAAAAGAAAGTAGTGGGAGTAATGTAATACTTGAAGAAGTTCAAGATACATCACACGATATAATATCAAAAGTTGATTATATCCCACAACTTGATGCTTCGGCCAATGAGCATTTGGAAGAATCAAATCCACAAACAGTTGTGGAAGAGGTTCAAGTCCCGAGCTCAGATACTTCGACGCAAGTTGAAGTAGAACTAAACCCACAAACTGTTGTGGATGAAGTTCAACAGCCGGAAGCACAAGTCCTACGTAGGTCAGAAAGGATAGTACATGCACCTGAGAGGTATATGGGACTTCACGAAGTCTCAGTGTTTGACACTGAAGATCCTCTGACTTATGCGGAAGCAATGGATAGGCCCGACTCCGATAAATGGCTGGAGGCCATGAAATCCGAAATGCAATCCATGTACGACAATCAGGTCTGGAACCTAGTCGAACCACTTGATGGGGTAAAACCCATAGCTAACAAGTGGGTTTTCAAAAGGAAAACAGACATAGATGGTAATATGACTGTTTACAAAGCACGGCTAGTAGCGAAAGGTTTCAAACAAATTCTAGGTGTAGATTATGATGAAACTTTTTCGCCTGTAGCAATGTTTAAGTCAATACGGATACTCCTAGCAATTGCTGCATTTCATGATTATGAAATATGGCAAATGGATGTCAAAACCGCCTTCTTAAATGGAAATTTAGAAGAGGATGTGTACATGACACAGCCTACGGGTTTTGAAGATTCAAAAAATACTGGGAGAGTGTGCAAGCTTCTTAAATCCATTTATGGATTGAAGCAAGCATCACAGAGTTGGAATATTCGATTTGACGAAGAAGTCAAAAAGTTTGACTTCGTCAGATGCGAAGAAGAACCTTGTGTGTACAAAAGAACTAGTGGGAGTGCCATCGCTTTTCTAATCTTATATGTCGACGACATACTCTTAATAGGTAACGATATTCCTTTATTGCAATTAGCCAAGTCTTCATTAAAGAAAGTGTTCTCAATGAAAGACTTGGGCGAGGCTGTCTATATACTAGGCATAAAGATCTATAGAGATAGATCAAAGAGACTCATAGGATTGAGTCAAAGCACGTACATTGACAAAGTGCTGAATCGGTTCAGCATGCAGAATTCTAAGAAAGGATTCCTGCCAATGAATCATGGTGCACAGCTTAGCAAGACTCAGTGTCCTTCGACAACTGATGAGCGAAGCATAATGAGTAGAATTCCATATGCTTCGGCTATAGGATCTATCATGTACGCCATGTTGTGCACTCGCCCTGATGTCTCGTACGCTTTGAGTGTAACGAGCAGATATCAGGCTAATCCAGGCATGGAGCACTGGAATGCTGCAAAGAATATCCTTAAGTACTTAAGAAGAACTAAGGATATGTTTCTCGTCTACGGTGGTGACTCCGAGCTCGTAATAAATGGCTACACTGATGCAAGTTTCCAAACTGACCGAGACAATTCGAGGTCTCAGTCCGGATATGTGTTCATACTCAACGGTGGTGATGTGAGCTGGAAGAGTTCGAAGCAAGAGACCACAGCAGACTCAACCACCGAAGCTGAGTACATAGCTGCGTCCGAGGCAGCGAAAGAGGGTTTCTGGATTAAAAAGTTCCTTAGCGAACTAGGAGTGGTTCCCAGTGTTCAAAGCCCTGTGGACCTCTACTGTGACAACAATGGAGCTATAGCTCAGGCCAAAGAACCGAGATCGCACTCAAAATCCAAGCATGTTCTACGCCGTTATCATCTGATACGAGAGATCGTAAATAGAGGTGATGTAAAGATTTGTAGAGTTGACACAGTCAGCAACACAGCTGATCCACTGACAAAACCTCTTCCTCAAGCCAAGTACCAGTTGCATGTTGCTTCTATGGGTCTGAGACACATAGGAGATTGGCTATGAGATTTTTCTTTTGATCTGCGAGATTTTAGAAAATAGAGTTTTGTATAGAGCAGAGCCTACGATGATTGGCTTCTAGCTTAAGTGGGAGATTGTTAGTTTGTAATAATCTAGAAGTCAATAATACGATAATTTAATTATATAAAGCTTTGTTCATGAATTGAATGATTAAATGTCATTTTGTTTCCTTGAGTATTATTGAATTTATGAATCATTCCGAGTAAATGACTGGAATTGTGAAACTTCATAATACAGATGATAAATACTCTTAAAAGGTCACTGACCGAGGTAATTAGCAGGAACACTAATTACCGCTTCAAGGTTAGTATGTGGATTAAAAGATGGTCAAGTTTTACAGACCATAGACACAGAGTTGTCATTTTAATCACATAGATACATGTTCTAGGAACATGGTATTTGACAGACCCCGAATGAAACATTATACGGAATTGTGTTCGTGTCATTAATGCTTTCATTCAGTGTTAAGTTCTACAGTATGAGGTATTCATCTTTCCTAACTAAGAGATGTGTATGTGTGATTGTTACCTAACGCTATCTGTAAAAAGTAGCTATAACGGTAGCTCTTCGGTATACATAACTTAGCTGAGGTAGTGATGGTCTACCAAAAGTACTATTGTCCCTCGTATTTATTATACGAGTTATAGTGTCACTGGGCCCCTTGATAGAATAAGATTATCTGCATGCGGTATGATTAACAAGAGTTAATCATATTTGATAATCTGTTCAAGATTAAAAAAAAGATTAATTTGCAAGGATGACACAAACCTACCTTGAAATAAATCTGACAGCTATGAGACGAAAGAATTAAACACAAGTAAAATAGTTTACTGGATCGTGATATTGTACAGTACAGCATCATCTGTGTAATTGGATGGTCATGATGCGTTTTGCCAGATGCCTCTCATGATTATAGAAGTTAAAACGGTTTTAATTCTATTTACCAACATAACACAGATCCTATCGGGTCACACCAATAGGAAAGTAATCAGAGAATTAATTTATTTGATTAATTATAAATGTTATAATTAATAAATAAATGTCATAGAGATGACATGCTTCAACACATTAAATTTATAAGCGTGTTCGACACGTTGTATAAATTTATCGCAAAAGCACGTTCTTGCAAGCACCTCTACTGCAAGCAGCTTACAAGCACCTCTGCTGCAAGCACGTCCTTGTAAGCAGCTTGCAGCTAAGCACCTCTGCTGCAAGCAGCTTACAAGCACGTCCTTGTAAGCAGCTTGCAGCTAAGCACCTCTGCTGCAAGCAGCTTACAAGCACCTCCCTAACCCTATAAATAGAGGGGTAGGGGTAGAGAAATAAATAGAATTTCATTTGAACCGAATCAGATCGGATCGAATCGAATCAAGTTTTTCTCTTCCAAATAGTGTTTTCGTGAGAAAAGAAAGAATACGTAATTTGATTACGTATATCTTGCGAGCCGTGAATAGTGTTTGTGGTGAATAGTGTTTTCGGATTTTTCGTGAATAGTGTATTTACGAAAAAAACACGGTTATAGTATTTCTGGCAAAAGAAATAATCGCTCTCTGGTTATTTCCTAGTGGACAACCGATAGAGGCATCAGACGTCTGGTGCTACAAGACGTGACTACAATCCAATTGGAATTTGGATACAAGGTATAAATGTTAAATATTAATCTATTTAATTGTTAAATAGATTTAATCTTTTAGAAATCAATCAAAGGAGTAGATCTATAAACTGATTAAAAACAAGTAAATACGGTTTTACTACTTTGGGTCTATAAAGGATTAATCTGGTATGTAACTCTCGGTTATTATCCGACATACTACTTAATCTATGATCTGAATGAGTAAAGTTTTACTTACGGTTTTTTAATCTAAGAAACGGATTGAACAGGTATGTAACTCTCGGTAGATTATCCGACATACCACTTCAATCCTTTTTGGCTTGAG
This sequence comes from Carex parvula, assembly GCA_025461045.1. Lineage (NCBI taxonomy): Eukaryota > Viridiplantae > Streptophyta > Magnoliopsida > Poales > Cyperaceae > Carex > Carex parvula. The sequence continues at coordinate 13,810 of JAJGRW010001025.1, read as the reverse complement.
TTAGAAGTAAAATTTTTATTTTACGGTCTTTCCGCAGCTTAAGCCTAATGGCTTTGGGTAGCCTCAAAACCCAACAGTGAGTTCCCGGAGATTATTCCTATAGTGCACCCCCAGGAGTCGCTGTTCATGTGGGGTGTAGACAGCCTCGTCTGGGATCTTCCCGTTGTATTCCCACTACAGCAGGTAGATCCAGCAAACCTTGAATTTGTTGCCGTACGGGATGTCTAGCGTGGGCGGTATGCGCCTCGGGTCATGACATGTTATCCACAGTTTGAGGGAGGTGCGGTCATTACCAAGGAGGTGTTCCTAATCAATGTGGGTCACCTCTCCAAACCCGGCCAGCGCTTCTCTGATGAATTGTGAGTGCCAGAAATCGAGGGGGAAATTGCTAATTTCCAGACGTACCCGAAACCTGAGAGGGGCATAATGCGATTCTTCATCTGCGCTCCAAGCATGGAAACGCCAATCTGTAATTTCGCCCCATCGCGAGGATAGCGTAGCTACCTCATTGTTATCCAAATGGCGTGGTAATTTGACAATGTAAGAGTTGGTCGAGTATTTGAGCACAGGGTATTCCACGAATCGCCCTCCAAAGACGTTAGATAAGAAGATCTGAACATCCATAATAGGACCAGCCCAGTACAGGTTGGAACCTACGGCAGATACCAGAATCGAGTGGTTGAGATCGTCAGCCATCTGCAGGTGAAGTGGGTCTTCATGGACCAGGTAGGCACATCCCCGGTCTGTCATCGCGGTCCTCATGGGGAAAGGTCGCGTATCCATTGTGTTGTGCGTTGGTGGAGTAATGTTGAGATGGGTGGTATGGTAGTATCGTACCGAGAAAGTAGGTTGTTTAATGGGCCGTAGAGAAGTGTATGAGGAGTATGAAGGGGTAGAAAGACGTAATTTGGAACTAATTCAGAGTATAGTCTAAAGGTAAGAAAGTATGACAACAAGGAAGTATTGAGAGTAGTAGGTGAGATATCATTAATGGAAGGTGTAGCTTTGAATGCTCAGTTGGCAAGCATTGAATGGGCAAAAGGTGGTCGTCGCAAGCAACCAGAGGGAGGTGTAAAGGAGAAGGCTGTGTTGTTTGTACCGGGTCTCGGTCGGCGCTCAGGGAATGTGGTCTTGGTGGCTAGGGAGGAAACCGGATCGTCATCCCACTACACCGTACTTTTCATCTTTTCTTAGCTTCCGGTACAAGTGCGACATTGGTTTCGCTGGAAGAGGCGTCTAGTACACCTTAGACAAATGGGAGAGATGGATTTAAGGATGTATTTGTTAAAATAATATTCAAATAATTAAATAAAGAGGTATATAGATAAATGGAGATAGATGAAATAATACAAAGTTTGTACGGAGATATTGGATTATTATGTAGTTATGATAGAAAAATTAGTTATTTTTAAAAGTTTATATGGGCACAGCAGAAATTTTTCCAAAAAAATAATCCAAAAAAAAATTGTGAGGAAAACACCTGAGAATCGAAATAACTCAAAACTAAAATCGATCCAAGTCAGATTTGACTCGATCCTAATCTGGCTCGTCCGGCTCTTTTTGGATTCATAATGAACTGGTTTAATATTTTTTTCGAAATTTGAAAACTTAATTTAGTGTAGATAAAATTTCATCAGGCGTTCAGAATTCATATCATCTAAGGCAACTCAAATTTCGAGTTTAGATTCGGACCGTTCGATTTGCTTTAATACGAACATTAAAGGCTCCGTGCATTCATCTCGGACCGGAATTACTCGGATTCTGATCGGACAGTCCGAATCCAAACTCAAAATTTGAGTTACACCAGAGGATTCAACAGCAACATCATCAGTCCCCAACTCTGCACCAAACTAAGCTCTTTCAAAAAAGAGAACGAAGAACCCCCGACGCCTCCCCTCTTTGTCGTTCCAAAGGAGGTACATCGACAGAGGCGTGAAATGAGCGGCGCTAGATTGTGCGCGCTCTTGGAGGAACTAGGATTGGACGGTCAGGATTCGTCGTTAGATCCGGACAGCTTCGAGTGGCCGTTCCAGTACGAGGAGGCGCGGCCTCTACTGGACTGGATCTGCTCCAGTCTCCGCCCCTCTAATGTCCTCTCCGTTTCCGAGCTTTCTCAGTACGCCTCCAGTTTCATCTGTTCTATTTTCTATTATTTCATTTTCTTTATTGTAAACTTTTGGGGAAGTTCGAGTTGTTGGTCTCTACATTGCTTGAATTTTTCTCAGAAAACAAATTGGACTCCTGGTAATGTTGGTCTTAAATGCTGCAATTCTTGTTGTGTGCTCTTAGTTCACCTCAGTACGTATACCGATTTTCGTTTAAATCGTAATCCTATAATTTTGCTAGATATTTCGAATTAAAAGCTTGAAATGTCGTACATATTCAACCAAATGCCACGATGTTCTCGTATTGTCCTCTTAATTTCGTCGCCACGTTTTGTTTTTTCTATTTTGCAGTATTAAGAATGGGTCGTAATTTTGTGAATTTATAGAAGGTTTTTTAATAGAAAACTGGAACCTTTAGAAATTCTCATAATTGCTGCAATTCTTTTGCCCTCTTAATTCAAGCTTTTTCTGTATGTACAGATATATAGTTGGTCTCAAAGCCCCCTAGAACTTTGTTCCCTTTTCATGTGGTCAACTATATTTTTTAACTAATTAGAATTTTTTTCTCTTTTTGCATAATCTACTATGAAAAGTTTTTGATGGCGGGTTTTTGAACTTGTTATATTATGCAAGAGCAGAGTTTAAAATATTGGTACTTCTTCTGATAGACACTTAGAGAGTAATAACTTATTGCATTTTTTTAATCTGATGAGACCTCTTTTTTTTGTGATTTATCCAAATTTGAGGGTCCATGTTGTAATTTCATAATGCTGACAGATACTTGGATGTTTTCCTTTTCAGATATGAACGTTTTGTGCAAGAAGGAAAGCTATTGGAGGTACAAAACAACCATAAAATTCTATCTTACCGGATACTTTTTTAGTATGTATTTAGAATCTTCAGAACTTACAGTTTTACCAAAGGCCGATAACGTACCAGTGAGGTCCTGTACGAATATTTTCAAAAACAGTGAGGCTGTGAGACAGCTACTTTGCTTGTTTGACCCAGCCTGTCCCCTATTATCGAATTATACCAGATTATTGGTAAATTGGTATACACCTGTACTATGAAATAAATATACACCTTAAGGTTATTTTGTTTTGCAGGGGGAGGATTTGGATTCTGCTTTTTACAGCATTTCGGCCTTCACTACTAATCGGGATAACCAAGAAGCTGTATTTGGTACTGAAGAAAAACTAAGTGACATTATGTACTCTCTCTCTCTCTCTCTCTTTTTGAAAACTTGACAGCGGCTGTCCTCTCTCTCTCTCTCTCTGAAGGTGTAAAGTAATAAATCTATGGGAGTACAATAATCAACGAAAGCATTTATTTTAATTTTCTGGAGAATGTATTTTTTGTTTTCTAAAAGGTATAAATAATAGAAAATGATATAAATAATAGTACATTTTCCCAAAAGTATGCAAGCAGAATAAATACCTTCTTACAATAATTTATTTACCGTGACAAACTGGGGGCCAAACCCTTTCTAACGATAGTCTGCCTTATTGCTATGCTACTATTTGAAAATTTTGGTTCCAATCTTAATTGGTTTGGTCTTGGTTTGCCATTTAGAGAGTCAAAGAATGCATATAAGGAGGAGGCTTTGGAGTTGAAGAAACAAATCGAGCGACAGCAAGTACAGTTTGAGTTGCTTGCAAACCAAGCTTCTTCACTTATCCAGGGACGCAGGTCCCGTGTAAGTGCCACATCAGCTATCAATGGACAGCTCATTGTATTAGACGAGAACTCTCTGCTAGCAATAGAGAGGTTTAATTTTTTTATTGAATTATACTTTTTACGTCTTACTTTGTGGTTCAATTAATATTGGGTACCTCAATTATACAATAAAATGCCATTGTCATTTACTATAGTCTATGGATGATTGGTTTCCATCTAGTAGCATCGAGCGTCAAGCCTTATTTAATCTCTGCTTAATGTTCAAATAAACTTAATTATGCAATTGAACTATAAAACAATCCAATAATAGGAACCAAACAAAAGAATAGAAAACGAGTGACTGTGTACTATGGATCAGTGGCCATTAATAGATAATTGTAGGCCTGACTATCCACATTGATGTCTGATATCTATTAATTCTAACTTGGGTTATTTATTTGTTTTGTTTAATAGATGAATGAGGTTTTAGGGGAGATGGCTGCAAACAGCTCAAGAACTGGCCCACTACCACTCAGGAGATGGTGGGCCTTCTTTTTTTAACTTATTGAAAAATATGGTGCGACCTTTCAGTAATTAAAAATGAAACTGAAGAACAGAAGTTACTGAAGAGATATTCTACATTGTTGATATATTTTTTTTAGTGAGGCTATGGTACTATGCATAGCACACATTGGTCTGTACTTTGGATCAATATCTCCATTTTCAAAGTCCAAGCAATCGATCTGAACCATTCAACATGATCTCCATATGAAAATGTACTTGACTAAATTTTGTATTTTAAGATTTTTATTATTATTTACTGATAGGTCGAAAATCAGTACTTTTGAATGGTCTAGAATCTTTAGATCAAGTGATTTTCTGCCTATCTAAAAAAATAGTAAAATAATTCTAAAAAATATAAAATTTGATGTACAAGTACGTTTAATATGGAGATGTTGAATGGTTCTGACCGATTGTTTGGACTTTGAAAAATGAAGATATTGATCCATAGTAGGGACCAATATGTGCTATGCATAGTACCATGCCTCACTCTTTTCTTATATATACAATGGCCCATTACCCTGACATCCTTTGGATCCGTCTCCCTCAGGTACCGGAGGGTACAATGAGTAAGAACGGTCTGGATTAAGTCCCAACCGGGCCAAAAGAAATCCGGTGCCTATCGAAGATATAGGGGGTCCATTTTGAGATTCGTGCCAGGTTAAAGAACGGTCCAGATTTTACTCAATTGTACCCTCAGGTACCTGGGGGGATACAAATTCGACATCCTTGCATGCCTTTTGTGGGAATTGACCTGCATCTCTCCATAGAGAGGCGAGGCTCCTCACCATCTGTGTTGGCCTGCGGTTCTTTTCTACATTGTTGATAAAGCCCTAGTTTGTTTATTGTGAAAATTTTCTGAAAGTGATAAGTTTAACAATTGCTTTTGTGTTTTCTTGTCCTTGGTATATTAGAGGATGGCATTTACCTAGCTTACCTCAGATTTTCACTCATTCGTGCTTGGAGATTTAGCTTGTACCAAGGAGCTAAACCACTGGTTTTCTAAGCAATTGAAAAGGTTCTCTCTTTGTCACTCCCTTTTTTTGAAAACCTTGCAAAATGGTACTTTCTCTATATAAAATGGAAACAAAACGAATGTAGTTCTGCAATGAAAAAGTTTGATTGTTGAACCAAAGACTAGATTTAGATGGTATCACACTGTAGTTTTACTTTTCATGGAAAATGTTGCAAACGAATATCTTATATTATTGTTCTTAAATAACTTTGACAATTTCCTTTTGGTTCCATTTTGTTTGTTTGAAAGGGGCCATTTAGACTAGTGGCGGAGGAGGGGAAGTCCAACTGTTCATGGGTGAGCCCTTGATGACATTACCAATTGCTTAAGAAGGGGTACAAGTTCTATCCTTTTTCGTCATGAACTTTTTAATTCAAATCTGATTTCCCTTTCAAAATGTGCTTTCCTTTTGAGTACCCTCCAAAACCTGAATAGCAAGCTGCACTCTGTTCCTAGAATAGAGCCTTCACTTTTAGTACCATTTTGTTTATTATTCCAGCCTTTCCTCATCTTGCCGCTTCACTAGTAGTTGTTTTACTCAAATTATTTGTTAATTTTTTTCCTATTTCATAGGGGACTCAGAGAAATCACATCACCACCGCATAGCCGAATTGCAGCGGCTTCGTTCAATGTATGTCTTCTCGTCTCACCTTTTTTTTTTCTCTAATATTAAATGGCTCTTACAAATATTTTTTTGTCTTTTTAGTTAACACTGATCAATGTTTTAAGGAACAAATACAAGTAAATGTCATGAATGTTTAGTAGGCATCATATTTTCCAGTTTGACCCCTTAAGTATTTAAGTTCCCAATTTTTTCACCAAGACCTCTTTTTCTCCATTTACACAAATTTCTTTGAATTTCTAGGAATTTTCTGTTTTGGTCCTCAAGCTTATTAACAATTGCCATTTGGTCCTCAAGAGTCCTAGATTTTATTTTTATCCAGAAATTTCTAAACTATTCGAGACAATTTCCAGACAATTACCCAAATCAAGAAAATCATCCAAGTTAAGAGCAAATGGACAGTTTGCAAGTGGTCCTTACTGGGAAAAAGCTCAAGTCTTAAGAAACCTAATGAAGATAGCACAAAAGTTTGGACCAAAATGGTAGTTCCTGAACTTTGAAACAATTTACATAATATAGGAAACAAGTGTTGGCAGGGAAATTTCATGCTGAAATGAATGTTATTCAATCAACTTCTCCCAAGGGAACATTGCAATAGGACCAAAGTGGTACCTGTTGGAAATTTTATTGGAAAAATGGGAACATTGATTTGTAAGAATTAAGTGGATCAAGCGGAGTTGGGGATATGCTAAGGGCCAATTTTTATGTACTCTCACAAATCTGAAGGAAAAATAATATATGAATAAAAATAAAACATGTAAAAATAAGTACAGGTGAGTAGAGTAACTAGGCTTGCAACTAGGATTTGATATAAACATGTTTATGTTTAATCTTAACAGATTTGCTACAAGTGAAAGACAGTGGGTGGAGGCACAAGTAGAGAATGCAAAAGAACAAGCCGTACTTTCTACGCTCAAGTCCCAAATTTCTTCTGACAAAGTTCATATTCATCCTGACAACAATTCTCTTAGGTACCTTCTTTGCACTCTCTTTCTATGGAACTTTCATGTGCAATTCAAAGTGTTGACCAGTACATGGTGTTTAAATAAATTTGTAACTGCACTAGTAGTCATGCATCAGCATGACAAAACTTATTCTTTTGGGGCAATTTCCATGTATTCCTCTGCAATCAAAAGATGTATTCATACCTCTTGTAAGGATGAAAAGTTTGGTGTTTGGTTCAGTCAAGAGATTAAGAGTGTGCTGAGATGCTATTTACCAAGTATAGAGGAGCATAGGTGATATTTCTCATTTTGCAGGGATTTACATGTATTGGGTTTATAGCAATTGTGGAATCAGATCAATTTGTTTTAGGCCTTGATTAAGCTTTGAACCCTGATAAGGACCTTAGCTAAGCACTATAAGGAGCCTAGTGAAGACTAATTGAGTCTAGTGAAATTAAATGGAAGAAAATGTTCTCTTGGTAAGATTATTATTTTTTACTTAATATTTTTCGTTTCCCAGGAGAAAAGCTCTGACCTAACAGCTGAGCTTGATAACCTTTCCCTTAAGGTGGAGAAATTTATATCTGAGGTACTTTATTTTTTTGTTTGAAGTTCTTATATGTTCAGTTGAACCCAATGCTTTTCTTTGATGGTTATATTTATGTTTTACTCTAGTGTTGCATGATAAATGGAACTTCCATTTCTGCACTTACCAAAGTAGTAACCTATACCTACCAAAAAGAACAAATCATGGGTGCCTATTTAGAACTCGGGAGATCTCACCTTTGTTAAAAAGACCCCAAAATCTCAGCATATTATGGAGAAAGTAAGAACTAAGAAACATTGTTGAAAATGTTTTGGATGAAAAATTTATTCTAATGTCGGCATGGTTTATGCTGTTAGAAAAAGAATGATGTTTTATACTCCAAAGGGAAGTCATATTCCATGAATGCCCACACTCTACCCCAGAAAAATAACAAAAAGAGGAAAAAAAAAAAAAGTTAAGTACACATATCAGGAAAGACTAACACAAGCGACCAGTCTTGCCATACTGTTGTATTGCTGGTCTAAAATTGTCTAAATCATACGATGCCAAACTACATATCATAATCTTCACTTTGTTTATTATTCCCCTGATTTATTTTTTCAGACTATCCCACGACTATGCTCTGAGCTTGCTCAGCTGCAAGACACTTATATTCTACAAGGTGCAAATTGTGGTCATTTGGTCGAATTTACTAATACTGCTAGATTTGTTGATAAATTTGGCTAATTTGTCTCTTTCTAATTTACCAGGAGATTATGATTTAAAGGTCATGCGGCAGGATCACTATATAAACCGACAAAAAATGGTATACTCACTTTTTTTAATTTGCTTGCACTGTTTTTGTTTGTCCATTTCTGTTTACATTTCTTTGCTTGTGTTTTGGTTGTAGTCGTGTGTGTGTGTCTATATATATATATATATATATGAGTTGGGCTATGGTGCATTGCAATGTGTATGCCCTCTTGTAGATTGGACTGTAAACCACTGGATTCAAAGTCCAAAAATTCAATAAGTGCTCAAAACATGTTCTCCATATTAAAACGTGCTTGGAGACCAAATTTTACATTTTTTGGAAATCTTTTACTCTTATTTAAGATGGGTACAAAATCGCTGTTTTTCAAAAAATTCTGAACATCACTTTTCAACTGGACCAAAACACCAGCTAAATATTCTACATCCTATATCCCTTTATACAAATTTTAGTTTGCACTTCTTACATCACTTTGACCTGAGATACACTTTGATCCTGTACAGTTCATAAATCATCTAGTAAATCAGCTTGCCAGACACTGTTTTTTGAAAGTAGCTTGCCAGCTTGAGAGGAAGACTATTTCTGGTGCAAATTCTTTACTTAAAGTGATTGAATCTGAGTTGCAAGGATATCTATCCGCAACTAATGACCGACTGGTAAGGCAAATTTTCTTTTGCTAAATTAACTTTTATCTACTAATGAAATTTTCCTTAATTTACCATCTAAAGAAAGCTGGTCCAATATTTATCTATGTATCCTTTATAACCTTTTGTAATCTGAGGTCCAATTCTTTATATATCGCTTTGTAGATAGTTTTGCAATATGCACAATCTGTATGTAGCACTGCAAAATGTTAAAAGATTGTGTATAAGCCACGAACAAGGAATATGATGGATACTTGACAAAACATCAGAGATAGTATAGATTCCCTTGTATGAAATATCTCAGGTACATTAAAATATTGTGTATAAGCCACAAACGAGGATATCATGGATAGTGAACAAACAATTGGAGATAATATATAGATTGCCTTGTATGAAATTATCTCAGGTACACTTTGGGTACCTGAATACTTCAAAGCAGAGGTGTTTGGAATTTTTGAACAAATAATGAGAGGCAGGCAGTAGATATTTACTATGTTTAGGTGGATACAAGATGTTCCAGTTCTTGTAAGAGTACACATTTATATTTTGATGTTTAGTAAGGTTACCTTTCAAAAAAAATTAAATATATTTCTTCAACTTTATGTTTGGGAGAGAATCCATTTTGTCATTTTCTTTTGTAGAAGAACAATTTTTCTAAAATTCATTTTTTATATGGCAATATAGGGGCACTACCTCTCATTAATTCAAGCAGCATCTGAGGCGCAAGAACAAGGAGCTGTAGATGATCGAGACACATTTCTCCATGGTGTGAGAGACCTCCTAAACATTCACTCCAGTAAGTACTTTTTTCCTCCGTCAACCAGCTTATGCAGAAGGGATTGCTTTAAGTCGACTCCTTCTCTTCTCTCTCACTAAAAGTCAAGTGTGTGACACGTCTTCCTCGAGGTAGGATGCAGACCGAGCTAGGTTCTACTTACTGGCTGTTCCAAGCAAGCGAGATAGTTCTTTAGAACCCCTTTTCAAATCAAGCCTGAAAGTTTTTGCTAATCAATAAGAGCCGTCTTAATTTTGTACTTGTGCTTCTGTTTTGTTTATATTGGGTCTACTTGGGTTCATTTCGGCTTGTTTGGTTTTTCGATTCCAACTTGGTATCTGGTTTGGATGCAGGTCATTTCACTTAGTTAAACTCTTTGGTTTGGTTGGCTTAGGGTTCTAAGAGGGTGTCCTTGAGTCAAAATTTATACAGCTCTGGGTACTAGGGTTTTAGAATATGGATCATCTGTACTCAGGTGTGAATTTTCTTGTCTATCCCGGTTTTTAAAAAGTTTGACAACAATATGCCTACTTTGTGCATGTAGGCGTTCACAAGTAATTCTAAACTCATGCGTTCAGACAACTGAAAAATGCTTGAAAAAACTGAAAAATGCTGAAAAGAAGTTTCTATGTACCAAAATCCAACAGTCTGAACACAGGGCAATGAATGCATGCGTTTAGTCAGCTGTTTCAGTTTTTTCTAAACACACAAGTTCAGAATGACTTGTGAATGCATGCGTTCAGAAAGTAGGCATAGTGTTGTCAAACTTTTCAAAACAATGATATTGTTGTTAAAGATTTTGACAATCGGGATAGGCAAAAGAAGTTTCCTTAGTTGTTTGGAACTCTGGTCTATTGGTGCAGGTTTCAATCAGCTTTGAGTTATCTGGTTTTCATATTGGGTTGAATTTCAGGTGTTTTTGGGTTGCTTTCAGGTCATTTTTTTTCTGAAGATTTCAGTTTATGTCTGGTCCAGTCTGGGCAATTTCTAAGCTGGATGCTACTTGTCAGACTCAAAATATATTTGCCTGTTACCTAGGCAAACTGGTAAGTTAGCTAAGGACCTAACTTGTCCAAGAGGAGGGATCACTTGTCATTTTGACAATGGATCTTCTAAAAAATGCAAATAAATTGAAAATTGGCAAGTACATTTATAGGTATGTTATTGGACATATATAACTTAACATTCAAATTTCATGCAATTTAAGTATTGTTTGATGATGCAGCAAAGGCCTTCAATTTTGGACCGCTGAAATTTCTAGTCAAATGATGTGCGGTGAAACATACACCTCTCATCATATTTTACAAACATGATGTGTAAATAATATAAATCATGCCGATAATGTTGGATTTCAAATTTGAGCCTTATTTTTAAGGTTGTCAAAATAAATAATTGTCAAGTGACCCCCAACCCCCCACTCATTGTGCAATACCAGCATTCCTTGCAATCTGGTACTTAACAAATGATATTTCCCCTTTTCAAGCTCGAGTCTCAAATTTACAAAAAATTGTCAGGTAAATATGATATTCCCTCACCACTTTTCATTTGATTCCTTGGTAGATGTGCAAACGGCACTGCCATCATATGTGTCAGCACATGGAATGGTACAGCAGATTTCAACTCTTCGGTCCCACTTGACGTCTCTCCAGTTTGAACTGGAGAACACTCTCCCAGCATAGAAGAAGATGCATTAATGAACTGTGTTTTCTTTCCTTTTAGCTAATTTTCATTTAGTTTGTTTCTTTTCTTTGTACAGAAGTTCTTTTTTAATTTCTCATGGATGGAATGTGTTTTTCGTTACATGAATTAAAACCCCAAGCAAGAAATGCATGGAATTTGAAAAGAGAAGAAAAGGGGAAAATCTTATTTGTTACATTGATTGAGGTCAATACTGGTAAATCTTGGTAGACTGATTAGATTGTATGATGCAAATATCTGGGAATGGGTAGAACGGTAAAAGATTTGGACCAATATTGGCACTGTACCATATGCATATACTGGTGCAGATCATGAGTCATACACCTCATTTTTAAATTCTCATGCCTTCGGTTTCTATCCTTTTAGATGTACTATTATTCAAATGCTGGAGCAACTATTATTTGCATCTTCAACCACTGCTGAACCGATACTGACTCCAAGGGTAAATATAAACTTTTTCCTTTTTCTTAATTGAATATTATAAAGAGAGTTGAGATCCAATGAATAAAATTGGAACTGTCCAGACTCATTTTGTATTTTTAGGCTCTAATGAATGCTCTAGAGAACATGGAGAAGGTGAACTCTGAAGTCTCTGCTTTTGTTGAGGAAGTGACCAAGGCTCATAGTGAAAAGGCTGAGGTACTATTTTCTTTCTATTCATGCATATTCTTGGCAATCCTTTACATGAGAACTAATTGCAAGCAGAGGTCTATGTGTGGATAAGTTTCAACTATGGGGTTTCCTGGAAATGAAAGTAGATGTAAGAACAAATTTTAGTCTCATTCACTCTCTTATATAGAGAACATATCTCTATATTGTTAGTGGTTACTGTTGCATTGTTTTAATGACCTACTGGGGTTCCTCAACCATTTATTATAAACATGAAGGCATGAAGGCTCAAATAGACATCAAAACTCTATTAAGTTGTATCTAGAGGAGGGTTTAAATGGCTCATGTTTTCATGCCTCATCGTGCCTCACATCCTCTTTATCGTTTTCAAAGTCAATTTGAAATGTTCATCATGATCTTCATATTAAAATGTGCTTGAAGACCACAAAAAATATAAAATTTGGTCTCCAAGCACATTTTAATATGAAGATCATGTTGAATGGTTCAGATCGACTGTTTGGACTTTGAAACGGAGATAAAAGATGTGAGGCACGAGGCATGATATACAAGAGGCATTTGAACCCCCCTCATTTTTATATCTATATATAAAATTATAAAAAATAAGTAATCTTGATACCAAACTGACTTGGTACTGTACCATTTCAGTGGGCCTGGTATTATATCGTACCCCTTGGTGTTATTGTATCATGGATGTATTAATAAATTAAAAAACAAATGTGAATGGCGTAGATCGTGAAGCACAATCAGGTGGAGGTGGGGCGTGAGAGGCAGGTTTTTGTGGACTTCTTTGTAATCCCGACGGTTAAGAAGGCAAGTTCAGGAGTTAACTCAACGTGCACGCGCTCTTCAAGCTCCTCACCAACTCAGTTAACCCTAGTTAACTTTTCAGACTGTTGTTTTCTGCTCCTATAGGTATAAAACTCAACTATTAACTTGTGTTCTTTTTCCTTTTCTTGTCAAAAAAGTTTCTTAAAGTAAAACCAAGGTGCTTTAAATTTGGAAATATTACCAAGATAAGTATGAAATTGCAGAAGGGCCCCTTTCTTTTATTATTTGTAAAGAAATTGCTGATTTTGTTAAGAGAATTAAAACTAAGATACTGTTGTTGGTTATACAACTTACCTTACCATAACTATTATTTAACACAAGGAAATTAGGCAAGGCTTGATATGGGTACGTATTACCTTACCATAATGCTGTGAGGAGCTTCTTGTTGTTATCAACTATGGTGGCCTTTTTATTAACATATTTTTAATTTTTTGTAAATAAAGCAGAAAGAGTTGCTTTTCTGCATTTGTTAATGTTTGGTTGTTTGCTTTAAGAGCCCTTTCTTTTGCTTAAGCATTAAATTAAACCTGGTAACTTGAAAAAGTGGACTGAACAGAGTATTCTGCTGTACTGATAAGGCCCAATACTGGTACATGTTGGGTGAAAACTCACGGCTTATTATACATCTCCATGTTGTTAGTACGCTGTGAAGTTATACACGATCATTCTTCTCTTGTTTTTACTGATGAAAACTTATTTTACAATTTTCAGGGTTTCTTTCAGTAGATGGTTGACGATTGTGTATATTTGTTAGATACTTTTCAAATGGCTTAATTACTTTGTTGCTTTGTGTTGGTTTGGCTCCGCTTATTTGTAATTTTATGTTCATCTTATAATATAATGTCTTTTTCCATACTCTTTTTCTTGTACTATTAACAATATGCAATTCATCATTGGGGAAGACGGGGTTGTAAAGGTGTGTGACCAGATACATCATGGCACGGCATGTGGCCACACAGGTACGCATGATTAGGATCATTCGATTTTGATGAACGGTGAATTTTTAATTAAACTTAAATTATGAAAAAAAATAG
>JAJGRW010001024.1:90023-159152 GCA_025461045.1 Carex parvula | reverse complement strand
AGAACATGAAAAATGACTAGTACTTGATGAAAAACAAACAGTAATAGGTGAAAGACAACTAGAGAAGATGAAAGACAACTTGTAGAAGATGAAACATAACTAGAAGAAGATGAAACACAACCAGTAGAGAATGCAAGGCAACCGGTAGAGAATGCAAGGCAACCTGTAGAGAATGAAAGGCAACCGTAGAAGGTGAAACACAATAAGTAGAAGATAAAAGGCAACTAGAAGAAGATGAGAGACTACTAGTAGAAAATGAAAAATAATTAGTAGTAGATTAAAAACAAACAGTACAAGATGAAAGACAACTAGCGCATGAAAAACAATTAGTAGAACATGAAAGACAACCAGTAGAACATGAAGCCCAACTTCTTGAAGATGAAAGACAACTAGAAGAAGATGAAAGGCAACCAGTAGAAGATGAAACACTAACAGTAGAAGATGAAACACAATAAGTAGAAGAAAAAAGACAACTAGAAACAGATGAAAGACAACTAGTAGAACATGAAAAATAACTAGTACTAGATGAAAAACAAACAATACTAGATGAAAGACAACTAGAGCATGAAAGACAACCAGTAGAAGATGAAAGACAACTTGTTGAAGATGAAACACAACTAGAAGAAGATGAAAGGCAACCAGTAGGACATGAAAACAGTAGAGCATGAAAGACAACCAGTAGAGAATGAAAGGCAACCAGTAGAGAATGAAAGGCAACCAGTAGAAGATGAAACACAATAAGTAGAAGATAAAAGACAACTAGAAACAGATGAAAGACAACCTGTAGGACATGAAAACTAACTAGTACTAGATGAAAAACAAACATAACTAGATGAAAGACAATCAGTAGAACATGAAATACAACCAGTAGAAAATGAAAGACAACTTGTTGAAGATGAAACACAACTAGAAGCTGATGAAAGACAACCAGCAGAGAATGAAAGGCAACCAGTAGAGTGTGAAAGGCAATCAGTAGAACTTGAAAAAAAAACTAATAGAAGATGAAAGATAATTTGAAGAACATTAAAGACAACTAGAAAAAAAAAAGATGAAAGACAACTATAAGATGACGAAAAACAACCAGTAGAAAATAAAAGACAACCAGAAGAACATGAAAGGTACCTGATAGAATACAATTTGAAGAAGACGAAACACAACTAGTAGAAGATAAAAGACAACCACAGACAGATGAAAGACAACCAGTAGAACATGATAAATTACTAGTACTAGATGAAAAACAAACAGTACTAGATGAAAGACAACTAGAGCAAGAAAGACAATTAGTAGAACATAAAAGAAAACGAGTAGAAGATGAAAGACAACTTGTTGAAGATGAAACATAACTAGAAGAAGATGAAAGGCAACCAGTAGAGAATGAAAGGCAACCAGTAGAAGATGAAACACTAACTGTAGAAGATGAAACACAATAAGTAGAAGATAAAAGACAACTAGAAACAGATGAAAGACAACCAGTAGAACATGAAAAATAACTAGTACTAGATAAAAAACAAACAGTACTAGATGAAAGACAACTAGAGCATGAAAGACAATCAATAGAACATGAAAGACAACCAGTAGAAGATGAAAGACAACTTGTTGAAGATGAAACACAACTAGAAGAAGATGAAAGACAACCCGTAGAGAATGAAAGGCAACCAGTAGAGAGTGAAAGGCAACCATTAGAAGATAAAACACAATAAGTAGAACATAAAAGGTAACTAGAAGAATATGAAAAAGACCCTGTAGAAAATGAAAAACAACTTGTAGAGGATGAAACACCAATAGTAGAAGATGAAATACAACTTAAAGTAGATAAAAGACAACTAGAAGAAGATGAAAGACAACCAGTATAACATGAAAAATAACTAATAGAAGATGAAAGATAATTAGAAGAAGATTAAATACAACTAGAAAAAAAAAAGATGAAAGACAACTATAAGATGACGAAAAACAACCAGTAGAAAATAAAAGACAACCAGAAGAACATGAAAGGTACCTGATAGAATACAATTTGAAGAAGACGAAACACAACTAGTAGAAGATAAAAGACAACCACAGACAGATGAAAGACAACCAGTAGAACATGATAAATTACTAGTACTAGATGAAAAACAAACAGTACTAGATGAAAGACAACTAGAGCAAGATAGAAATTAGTAGAACATAAAAGAAAACGAGTAGAAGATGAAAGACAACTTGTTGAAGATGAAACATAACTAGAAGAAGATGAAAGGCAACCAGTATAAAATGAAACACTAACTGTAGAAGATGAAACACAATAAGTAGAAGATAAAAGACAATTAGAAACTGATGAAAGACAACCAGTAGAACATGAAAAATAACTAATACTAGATAAAAAAACAAACAGTACTAGATGAAAGATAACTAGAGCATGAAAGACAATAAATAGATAACGAAAGACAACCAGTAGAAGATGAAAGACAACCTGTTGAAGAAGAAACACAACTAGAAGAAGATGAAAGACAACCCGTTGAGAATGAAAGGCAACCAGTAGAGAGTGAAAGGCAACCATTAGAAGATAGAACACAATAAGTAGAAGATAAAAGGTAACTAGAAGAATATGAAAAACAACCTGTAGAACATGAAAAACAACTTGTAGAGGATGAAACACAATCAGTAGAAGATGAAATACAACTTAAAGTAGATAAAAGACAACTAGAAGAAGATGAAAGACAACCAGTATAACATGACAAATAACTAATAGAAGATGAAATACAACCAGTTGTAGATAAAACATAACAAGTAGAACTTTAAAGACAACTAGAAAAAAGATGAAAGACAACTATAAGATGACGAAAAACAACCAGTAGAAAATAAAAGACAACCATTAGAAGATGAAAGACAACCAGTAAAACATGAAAGGTACAAGATGAAATACAACTAGAAGAAGACGAAACACAACTCGTGGAAGACAAAAGACAACTAGAAACATATGAAAGAGAACCAGTAGAACATGAAAACTAACTAGTACTAGATGAAAAACAAACATAACTAGATGAAAGACAATCAGTAGAACATGAAATACAACCAGTAGAAAATGAAAGACAACTTGTTGAAGATGAAACACAACTAGAAGCAGATGAAAGACAACCAGTAGAGAATGAAAGGCAACCAATAGAAGATGAAACACTAACAGTAGAAGATGAAACACAATAAGTAGAAGATAAAAGACAACTAGAAACAGATGAAAGACAACCAGTAGAACATGAAAAATAACTAGTACTAGATGAAAAACAAACAATACTAGAAGAAAGACAACTAGAGCATGAAAGACAACCAATAGAAGATGAAGGACAACTTGTTGAAGATGAAACACAACTAGAAGAAGATGAAAGGCAACCAGTAGAGAATGAAAGGCAACCAGTAGAAGATGAAACACTAACAGTAGAAGATGAAACACAATAAGTAGAAGATAAAAGACAACTAGAAACAGATGAAAGACAATAAGTAGAACATGAAATACAATCCAGTAGAAAATGAAAGACAACTTGTTGAAGATGACACACAACTAGAAGCAGATGAAAGACAACCAGCAGAGAATGAAAGACAACTAGAGCATGAAATACAACTTACGTAGATAAAAGACAACTAGAAGAAGATGAAAGACAACCAGTATAACATGAAAAATCACTAATAGAAGATGAAAGATAATTAGAAGAAGATTTTCATAAGCCGTTGTAGATGAAAGACAACCAGTGGAACATGAAAGGTACAAGATGAAATACAACTAAAAGAAGACGAAACACAACTCGTGGAAGATAAAAGACTACAAGAAACATATGAAAGAGAACCAGTAGAACCTGAAAAATAACTAGTACTAGATGAAAAACAAACAATACTAGATGAAAGACAACTAGAGCATGAAAGACAATCAGTAGAATATGAAGGGCAACAAGTAGAAGATGAAAGACAACTTGTTGAAGATGAAACACAACTACAAGAAGATGAAAGACAACCAGTAGCGAATGCAAGGCAACCAGTAGAGAATGAAAGGCAACCTGTATAAGATGAAACACAATAAGTAGAAGATAAAAGGCAACTAGAAGAAGATGAAAGACAACTAGTGGTAGATGAAAAACAAACAGGACAAGATGAAAGACAACTAGAGCGTGAAAGACAATCAGTAGAACATGAAAGACAACCAGTAGAACATGAAACACAACTAGTTGAAGATGAAACACAACTAGTAGAAGATGAAAATGAAAGGCAACCAGTAGAAGATGAAACACAATAAATAGAAGATAAAAGACAACTAGAAACAGATGAAAGACAACCAGTGGAACATGAAAAATAACTAGTACAAGATGAAAAACATACAATACTAGATGAAAGACAACTAGAGCATGAAAGACAACCTGTTGAAAATGAAACACAACTAGAATAAGATGAAAGGCAACCAGTACAGAATGAAGAAACACAATAAGTAGAAGATAAAAGACAACTAGAGACAGATGAAAGACAACCAGTAGAACATGAAAAATAACTAGTACTAGATGAAAAACAAACAGTACTAGATGAAAGACAACTAGAGCATGAAAGACAATTAGTAGAACATAAAAGAAAACGAGTAGAAGATGAAAGACAACTTGTTGAAAATGAAACATAACTAGAAGAAGATGAAAAGCAACCAGTAGAGAATGAAAGGCAACCAGTAGAAGATGAAACACTAATTGTAGAAGATGAAACACAATAAGTAGAAGATAAAAGACAACTAGAAACAGATGAAAGACAACCAGTAGAACATGAAAAACAACTAGTACTAGAAAAAGACGAACAGTTCTAGATGAAAGACAACTAGAGCATGAAAGACAATCAATAGAACATAACTTGTTGAAGATGAAACACAATTAGAAGAAGATGAAAGACAACCAGTAGAGAATGGAAGACAACCAGTAGAGAGTGGAAGACAACCATTAGAAAATAAAGCACAATAAGTAGAAGATAAAAGGTAACTGGAAGAATATGAAAAACACCCTGTAGAACATGAAAAATAACTTGTAGAGGATGAAACACAATCAGCAGAAGATGAAATACAACTTAAAGTAAATAAAAGACAACTAGAAAAAGATGAAAGACAACCAGTATAACATGAAAAATAACTAATAGAAGATGAAAAATAATTAGAAGAAGATGAAATACAAGCAGTTGTAGATGAAAGACAACCAGTGGAAATGAAAGATACAAGATGAAATACAACTAGAAGAAGACGAAACACAACTCGTGGAAGATAAAAGACAACTAGAAACTTATGAAAGAGAACCAGTAGAACATGAAAAATAACTGGTACTAGATGAAAAACAAACAGTACTAGATGAAAGACAACTAGAGCATGAAAGACAATCAGTAGAACATGAAGGGCAACCAGAAGAAGATGAAAGACAACTTGTTGAAGATGAAACACAACTACAAGAAGAAGAAAGACAACCAGTAGAGAATGCAAGGCAACCAGTAGAGAATGAAAGGCAACCAGTAGAAGATGAAAGACAAACAGTGGAACATGAAAAATAACTAGTAGTAGATGAAAACAAACAGTACAAGATGTAAGACAACTAGAGCATGAAAGACAATCAGAAGAAAATGAAAGACAACTTGTTGAAGATGAAACACAACTAGAATAAGATGAAAGGCAACCAGTAGATAATGAAAGGCCACCGGTAGAAGATGAAACACTAACAGTAGAAGATGAAACACAATAAGTAGAAGATAAAAGACAACCAGAAACAGATGAAAGACAACCGGTAGAACATAAAAATAACTAGTACAAGATGAAAAACATACAATACTAGATGAAAGACAACTAGAGCATGAAAGACAACCAGTAGAAGATGAAAGACAACTTGTTGAAGATGAAACACAACTAGAAGAAGATGAAAGGCAACCAGCAGGGAATGTAAGGCAACCAGTAGAGAGTAAAAGGCAATCAGTAGAACTTGAAAAATAACTAATAGAAGATGAAAGATAATTAGAAGAAGAAAAAATACAACCAGTTGTAGATGAAAGATAACAAGAAGAACATTAAAGACAACTAGAAAAAAGATGAAAGACAACTATAAGATGACGAAAAACAACCAGTAGAAAATAAAAGACAACCAGTAGAGGATGAAAGACAACCAGAAGAACATGAAAGGTACAAGAAAAAAGTCAAATAGAGAGAGATGAAAGACAACCAGTAGAACATGAAAAATAACTAGTACTAGATGAAAATAAACAGTACTAGATGAAAGACAACTACTGCATGAAAGGCAATTAGTAGAACATAAAAGAAAACGAGTAGAAGATGAAAAACAACTTGTTGAAGATGAAACATAACTAGAAGAAGATGAAAGGCAACCAGTAGAGAATGAAGGCAACCAGTAGAAGATGTAACACTAACTGTAGAAGATGAAACACAACTCGTGGTAGTTAAAAGACAACTAGAAACATATGAAAGAGAACCAGTAGAACATGAAAAATAACTAGTCCTAGATGAAAAACAAACAGTATTAGATGAAAGACAACAAGAGCATGAAAGACAATCCAGAGAAAGTGAAAACCAACCAGTAGAAGATGAAAGACAACTTGTTGAAGATGAAATACAACTAGAAGAAGATGAAAGACAACCAGTAGAGAATGAAAGGCGACCAGTAGAGAGTGAACGACAACCAGTAGAAGATGAAACACAATAAGTAGAAGATAAAAGGCAACTAGAAGAAGATGAAACACAATCAGTAGAAGATGAAATACAACTTAAAGTAGATAAAAGACAGCTAGAAGAAGATGAAAGACAACCAGTATAACATGAAAAATAACTAATAGAAGATGAAAAATAATTAGAAGAAGATGAAATACAAGCAGTTGTAGATGAAAGACAACCTGTGGAACATGAAAGGTACAAGACGAAATACAACTAGAAGAAGACGAAGGACAACTAGTAGAAGATAAAAGACAACGAGAGATAGATGAAAGTCAACTAGTAGAACATGAAAAATAACTAGTGCTAGATGAAAAACAAACAGTACTAGATGAAAGACAACTAGTGCATGAAAGATAATTAGTAGAACATAAAGAAAATGAGTAGAAGATGACAGACAACTTGTTGATGATGAAGCATAACTAGAAGAAGATGAAAGGCAACCAGTAGAGAATGAAAGGCAACCAGTAGAAGGTGAAACACTAACTGTAGAAGATGAAACACAATAAGTAGATGATAAAAGACAACTAGACACTGATGAAAGGCAACCAGTAGAAAATGAAAAAAAACTAGTACTACACAAAAAACAAACTGTACAAGATTAAAGACAACTAGAGCATGAAAGACAATCAGTAGAACATGAAGGGCAACCAGTAGAAGATGAAAGACAACTTGTTGAAGATGAAACACAACTAGAAGAAGATGAAAGACAACCAGTAGAGAATGCAAGGCAACCAGTAGAGAATGAAAGGCAACCTGTAGAAGATGAAACACAATAAGTAGAAGATAAAAGGCAACTAGAAGAAGATGAAAGACAACCAGTAGAACATGAAAAATAACTAGTAGTAGATGAAAAACAAACAGTACAAGATGAAAGACAACTAGAGCATGAAAGACAATTAGTAGAACATGAAGCACAACTTGTTGAAGATGAAACACAACTAGAAGAAGATGAAAGGCAACCAGTAGAGAATGAAAGGCAAACAGTAGAAGATGAAACACAATAAGTAGAAGATAAAAGACAACTAGAAACAGATAAAAGACAACCAGTAGAACATGAAAAATAACTAGTGCTAGATGAAAGAGAACTAGAGCAAGGAAGACAACCAGTAGAAGATGAAAGACAACATGTTGAAGATGAAACACAACTAGAATAAGATGATTGGCAACCAGTAGAAGATGAAACACATTAAGTAGAAGATAAAAGACTACTAGAAACAAATGAAAGACAACCAGTGTAGAACATGAAAACTAACTAGTACTAAATGAAAAACAAACATCACTAGAAGAAGGACAACTAGAGCATGAAAGACAATCAGTAGAACATGAAAGACAACCAGTAGAAGATGAAATACAACTTGTTGAAGATGAAACACAACTAGAAGAAGAATAAAAACAACCAGCAGAGAATGAAAGGCAACCAGTTGGGAGTGAAAGGCAACCCGTAGAACTTTAAAAATAACTACTAGAAGATGAAAGATAATTAAAGAAGATAAAATACCCACCAGTTGTAGAGGAAAGATAACAAGAAGAACATTAAAGACAACTAGAAAAAAGATTAAAGACAACTATAAGATGACGAAAAACAACCAGTAGAAATAAAAGACAACCAGTATATGATGAAAGACAACCAGAAGAACATGAAAGGTACA
Source organism: Carex parvula (assembly GCA_025461045.1). Classification (NCBI taxonomy): domain Eukaryota; kingdom Viridiplantae; phylum Streptophyta; class Magnoliopsida; order Poales; family Cyperaceae; genus Carex; species Carex parvula. The sequence goes on along the minus strand of JAJGRW010001024.1, from coordinate 150,809 downwards.
AGATAAAATACAACTTGAAGAAGACGAATGACAACTTGTAGAAGATAAAAGACAACTAGAGACAGATGATAGACAGCCAGTAGAACATGAAAACTAGTACTATATGACAAAAACAAAGAGTACTAGATGAAATACAACTAGAGCATGAAAGACAATCATTAGAACATCAAAAGATAACCAGTAAGATGAAAGACAACTTGTTGACGATCAAAACACAGCTAGAAGAAGATGAAACACAACCAGTAGAGAATGAAAGGCAACCTGTAGAAGATGAAACACAATAAGTAGAAGATAAAAGGCAACTAGAAGAAGATGAAAGACAACCAGTAGAACATGAAAAATAACTAGTAGGAGATGAAAAACAAACAGTACAAGATAAAAAGACAACTAGAGCATGAAAGACAATCAGTAGCACATGAAAAGACAACTAGTAGAACATGAAACACAACTTTTGAAGATGAAACACAACTTGAAGAAGAAGATGAAAGGCAACCACTAGAGAATGAAATGCAACCAGTAGAAGATGAAACACTAACAGTAGAAGATGAAAGACAACTAGAAACAGGTGAAAGAAGAACATTAAAAATAACTAGTACTTGATGAAAAAGAAACAGTACTAGATGAAAGACAACTAGAGCAAGGAAGACAACCAGTAGAAGATGAAACACAACTTGTTGACGATGAAACACAAATTGAATAAGATGAAAGGAACCAGTAGATCATGAAAGGCAACCAGTAGAAGATGAATTACTAACAGTATAAAATGAAACACATTAAGTAGAAATAAAAGACTACTAGAAACAAATGAAAGACAACCAGTAGAATATGAAAACTAACTAGTACTTAATGAAAAACAAACTCACTAGAAGAAAGACAGCTAGAGCATGAAAGACAGTCAGTGAACATGAAATACCACCAGTAGAAGATGAAATACAACTTGTTGAATATGAAACACAACTAGAAGAAAATGAAAAACAACCAGCAGAGAATGAAAGGAAACCAATAGAGACTGACAGGCAACCCGTAGAACTTGAAAAATAACTAATAAAAGATGAAAGATAAATAGAAGAAGATGAAATATAACCAGTTGTAGATGAAAGATAAGAAGTACAATATTAAAGACACTATAAGATGACGAAAACCAACCAGGAGAAAATAAAAGACAACCAGTAGGGATGAAAGACAACCAGAAGAACATGAAATGTACAAGCATAAAATACAACTTGAAGAAGACTAACACAACTAGGAGAAGATAAAAGACAACTAGAAACAGATGAAAGACAACCAGTAGAACATGAAAAACAAATAGTGCAAGATGAAAGACAACTAGAGCATGAAAGACAATCAGTATAACATTAAACGCAACCAGTAGAAGATGAAAGACAACTTGTTGAAGAAGAAACACAACTAGTAGTGATGAAAGGCAACCAGTAGAGAATGAAAGGCAACCGGTAGAAGATAATAAAACAATAAGTAGAAGATAAAAGACAATTAGAAACAGATGAAAGACAACTAGTAGTACATGAAAAAGAACTAGTACTAGATGAAAAACAAACAAAAGACAACTAGAGCATGAAAGACAATCAGTAGAACATGAAAGACAACCAGTAGAAGATGAAAGATAATTTGTTGAAAACGAAATACAACTAGAAAAAGATGAAAGACAACCAGTAGAGAATGAAAGGCAACCAGTAGAGATTGAAAAACAACCAGTAGAAGATGAAACACAATAAGTAGAAGATAAAAGGCAACCAGAAGAAGATGAAAAACACCCTGTAGAACATGAAAAACAACTTGTAGAAGATGAAACACAATCAGTAGAAGATGAAATACAACTTAAAGTAGATAAAAGACAACTAGAAGAAGATGAAAGACAACCAGTATAACATGAAAAATAACTAATAGAAGATGAAAGATAATTAGAAGAAGATGAAATACAAGCAGTTGTAGATGAAAGATAACAAGAAGAACATTAAAAACAACTACAAAGAAGATGAAAGACAACCAGTGGAACATGAAAGGTACAAGATGAAAGACAACTAGAAACATATGAAAGAGAACCTGTAGAACTTGAAAAATGACTAGTACTTGATGAAAAACAAACAGTACAAGATAAAAGACAACTAGAGCATGAAAGACAATCAGTAGAACATGAAGGGCAACCAGTAGAAGATGAAAGACAACTTGTTGAAGATGAAACACAACTAGAAGAAGATGAAATACAACCAGTAGAGAATGAAAGGCAACCAGTAGAAGATGAAACACAATAAGTAGAAGATAAAAGGCAACTAGAAGAAGATGAAAGACAACCAGTAGAACATGAAAAATAACTAGTAGTAGATGAAAAACAAACAGTACAAGATGAAAGACAACTAGAGCATGAAAGACAATCAGTAGAACATGAAAGACAACCAGTAGAACATGAAACACAACTTGTTGAAGATGAAACACAACTAGAAGAAGATGAAAGGCAACCAGTAGAGAATGAATGGCAACCAGTAGAAGATGAAACACAATAACTAGAAGATAAAAGACAAACTAGAACAGATGGAAGACAACCAGAATAACATGAAAAATAACTAGTACTAGATGAAAAACAAACAATACTAGATGAAAGACAACTTGTAGAAGATGAAACACAACTAGAAGAAGATGAAAGACAACCAGTAGAAGATGAAACACAATAAGTAGAAGATAAAAGACAACTAGAAACAGATGAAAGACAACCAGTAGAACATGAAAACTAACTAGTACTTGATGAAAAACAAACATAACTAGATGAAAGACAACTAGAGCTTGAAAGACAAACAGTAGAACATGAAAGACAACCAGTAGACGATGAAAGACAACTTGTTAAAGATTAAACACAACTAGAAGAAGATGAAAGACAACCAGCAGAGAATGAAAGGCAACCAGTAGAGAGTGAAAGGCAACCAGTAGAACTTGAAAAATAACTAATAGAAGATGAAAGATAAATAGAAGAAGATGAAATACAACCAGTTGTAGATGAAAGATAACAAGTAGAACATTAAAGACAACTAGAAAAAAGATGAAAGACAACTATAAGATTACGAAAAACAACCAGTAGAAAATAAAAGACAACCAGTAGAGGATGAAAGACAACCAGAAGAACATGAAAGGTACAAGATAAAATACAACTTGAAGAAGACGAAACACAACTAGTAGAAGATAAAAGACAACTAGAAACAGATGAAAGACAACCAGTAGAACATGAAAAATAACTAGTACTAGATGAAAAACAAACAGTACTAGATGAAAGACAACTAGAGCATGAAAGACAATCAGTAGAACATGAAAGACAACTAGTAGAAGATGAAACATAACTAGAAGAAGATGAAAGGCAACCAGTTGAGAATGAAAGGCAACCAGTAGAAGATGAAACACAATAAGTAGAAGACAAAAGACAACTAGAAACATATGAAAGACAAGCAGCACAACATGAAAAACAAACAGTACTAGATGAAAGACAACTAGAGCATGAAAGACAATCAGTAGAACATGAAAGACAACCAGTAGAAGATGAAAGACAACTTCTTGAATATGAAACACAACTAGAAGAAGATGAAAGACAACCCGTAGAGATTGAAAGGCAACCAGTAGAGAGTGAAAGGCAACCGGTAAAACATGAAAGGTACAAGATGAAATACAACTAGAAGAAGACGAAACAAAACTCGTGGAAGACAAAAGACAACTAGAAACATATGAAAGAGAACCAGTAGAACATGAAAAATAACTAGTACTAGATGAAAAACAAACAGTAATAGATGAAAGACAACTAGAGCATGAAAGACAATCAGTAGAACATGAAGGGCAACCAGTAGAAAATGAAAGACAACTTGTTGAAGTTGAAACACAACTAGAAGAAGATGAGAGACAACCAGTAGAGAATTAAAGGCAACCGGTAGAAGATGAAAGGCAACTAGAAGAAGATAAAAGGCAACTAGAAGAAGATAAAAGATAACAAGTAGAACATGAAAAATAACTAGTACTAGGTGGAAAACAAACAGTACAAGATGAAAGACAACTAGAGCATGAAAGACAATCAGTAGTACATGAAAGACAACTAGTAGAAGATGAAAGATAACTTGTTGAAGATGAAAGGCAACCAGTAGAGAATGAAAGGCAACCGGTAGAAGATGAAACACTAACAGTAGAAGATGAAACACAATAAGTAGAAGATAAAAGACAACTAGAAACATATGAAAGACAACCAGTAGAACATGAAAAATAACTAGTACTAGTTGAAAAACAATCAGTCTTACATGAAAGACAACTAGAGAATGAAAGACAATGAGTAAAACATGAAAAACAACAGTAGAAGATGAAACACAACTAAGGAAGATGAATGGCAACCAGTAGAGAATGAGAGGCAACTAGTAGAAGATGAAACACTAACAGTAAATGATGAAATACAATAAGTAGTAGATAAAAGGCAACTAGAAGAAGATGAAAGAAAACTATAAGAAAATGAAATACAACTAGTAGTAGATGAAAAAATATAACATGTATAATATGAAAAACAATAAGAAAAATGAAACACAACCAGTAGAAGATTTTCAGACAACTAGAAGAAGATGAAAAACAACAAGAAAAAAATGAAAGACAACTATACGTCGATGAAAAACGAGTAGAATATGAAAGACAATAAGTTGGAATGAAAGGCAACCAGTAGGAGATCAAACACAATAAGTAGAAGATGAAATACAACCAGTAGAACATGAAAAATAACTAATAGAAGATGAAAGATAATTAGAAGAAGATGAAATACAAGCAGTTGTAGATGAAAGATAACAAGTAGAACATTAAAGACAACTAGAAAAAAGATGAAAGACAACAATAAGAAGACAAAAAACAACCAGTAGAAAATAAAAGACAACCATTAGAAGATGAAAGACAACCAGTAGAACATGAAAGGTAAAAGATGAAATACAACTAGTACAAGACGAAACACAACAGTGGAAGATAAAAGACAACTAGAAACAGATGAAAGACAACCAGTAGAAGATGAAAAATAACTAATACTAGATGAAAGACAACTAGAGCATGAAAGACAATCAGTAGAACATGAAAAACAACCAGCAGAAGATGAAACACAACTAGAAGAAGATGAAAGGAAACCAGTAGAGAATGAAAGGCAACCAGTAGAAGATGAAACACTAACAGTAGAACATAAAAGACAATCAGAAACAGACAAAAGACAACCAGTAGAACATGAAAAATAACTAGTACTAGATGAAAGACAACTCGAGCATGAAAGACAATCAGTAGAAGATGAAAGACAACTTGTTGAAGATGAAACACAACTAGAAGAAGATGAAAGGCAACCAGTAGAGAATGAAGGGCAACCCAGTAGAGAATGAAAGGCAACCAGTAGAAGATGAAACACAATAAGTAGAAGATAAAAGGTAACTAGAAAAAGATGAAAGACAACACGTAGAACATGAAAAATAACTAGTAGTAGATGAAAAACAAGCAGTACAAGATGAAAGACAACTAGAGCATGAAAGACCATCAGTAGAACTTGAAAGGCAACCAGTAGAAGATGAAAAACAACCTGTTGAAGATGAAACACAAGTTGTAGAACATGAAAAACAACTAGTAGAAGATGAAAAACAACTAGAATAAGATAAAATACAATCAGTAGTAGATGAAAGACAACTAGAAGAAGATGAAAGACAACTAGAAGAAGATGAAAGACAACTAGAAGAAGATGAAAAACAACCAGTAGTAGATGAAAGACAACCAGTAGAACATGAAAGACATCCTGTAGATGATGAATGGAAACCAGTAAAATATGAAAGACAACAAGTGGAACATGAAAGACAACCAGTACAACATGAATGACAACTAGAAAAAGATGAAAGACAACTAGATGAAGATGAAAGACAAGCTGTATAACATGAAAAACAACTAGTAGAAGATGAAGGAAAACTAGAAAAAGATGAAATACAACCAGTAGTAGATGAAAGACTAGCAGTACAAGATGAAAGACAACTGGAAGTTGAAGAAACACAACTTGAAGAAGATGAAAGACAACCAGTAGAACATGAGAGATAATAAGTAGAACATGAAAGGCAACCAGTAGAAGATGAAACACAACCAGTAGAAGATGAAAGACAACTAGAAAAAGATGAAAGACAACAAGAAAAAAATGAAAGACAACTATACGACGATGAAAAACAACGAGTAGAACATGAAAGATAATAAGTTGGAATGAAAGGCAACCAGTAGGAGATGAAACACAATAAGTAGAAGATGAAATACAACCAGTAGTAGATGAAAGACTAGCAGTACAAGATGAAAGACAACTGAAAGTTGAAGAAACACAACTTGAAGAAGATGAAAGACAACCAGTAGAACATGAGAGATAATAAGTAAAACATGAAAGGCAACCAGTAGAAGATGAAACACAACCAGTAGAAGATGAAAGACTACTAGAAAAAGATGAAAGACAACTAGTAGGGAAACTTCATCTGTTTAAACTAAATTTTCGGACTAAATGCATTGTCAAATAGGCACTAAATGTTCTTTTATGTACTTTTACTCTGCTTTTGTTGCTCTCTGCCTAGATTGGATTGCGCTGTAACAACGGACTTAATAATTATTTTTTATTTAGTACGTAGCTCTTTTGCATAATTTTTTATTTCATGTAATTTCAGAGGACTTGTTAATTACAAGCACTTATCTCTTCCTATACAATTGAAGAGATTTGGAATGACAATCTAACAAATGTTGTTTGGTCATGTCAAATTTTCTCTGGCATATATATTTGGCCGAAATTTTATTAATACTCTAAAAAAAATATCAAATATGCTCTCCAGGATGAATGTTTTTTTAAAAACCCTAACCGCTCCACATTTGGGCGGTTTGATTTTGATATCTGACCGCTCCACGTTGGGGCGGTCTGCTGCCTGAACCACACCGCCCCACACAGAGGCGGTCTGCTATAAAAACCCTATATATGACCGTTTTCTCTCTTATGCCCACTCACAATTCATTCTTACTCCGGAGAAAGAAAAAGAGGAAGAAGAGGAAGAAGAGTTTGGGTGTTTTTTGGTGATTTTAGACGAGAATGATGAACAGTAACAATCGAGGTAGATCGTCCAATCGACAAGTACCCAGAGGAGGATCAATAAGTGGTCGAGGAAAGAATGAGGAAAAAAAAGAACTGTCAAGTATGTTTCGGAGATAAAAAGAACTATCAAGTCTGTTTTATGGAGGAATTTCTAAGGCGACCTATTCGGTTTGAAATTTCAGACGATGATTTTGTGGAAAACCCCTATGGCTATGGTTTGGAAAAAAAAGTTGATCCAGAGCCGCTAGCAACGGAAGATGAGTTTGTTTCTTGTACTTATACTGGTAAGGCTAGCACTTCATCTGTTGTGACTGATCCAGATCCGCCAACATCGGACGATGAGTTTGTTCTCTGTAGTTTCAAGGCCCGTTCTAAGAAGTAATATTATTAGAGTTTATAATTTGAAAATAATGGAGTTAATTAACAACTTGTGAAAATCACTAACCTCGCCAATCTACACCGGAACTCCATACTTGTTGTAGTAAGCGCTCCATGCGTTGTTATTCAACACCCATTAGTGGAACGCCCAACCCGAGTCATCCTCTGTAGAATTGAAGATAACTTAATAAGAATAGATTTTTAAAGAGAAATGATTGTGTATGACACATTCATATTAACTTGTAATCACCTGTAGGAGGTGGCGGCATCTCATCCTCGTAGATAACGACTCGGGGCTGATCCGGATCTCGTGGTGTGGGCTTTATCTCACGCCAATTGATGTTCTCCCCACTGTCGTGCAACATGCCAATGAGGCACCCGTCCCAGCCAGAGTCCTCCACGGCTGGTGCACTGTGTTGGAGAATTTGACATCCTATCGATCTCCAACTAATCTTCGCCATGCACACTAGGCTGTGTGCCACCCCTCTAATACCGGACAAAAGTTGCACAAAATATAATTTTTCATTATTATTAGAGAAACGCATAAAAAAACATTTAATTTTTTAAATATGTCGGTTTCTGTTAAATTTACCGCGCGAGCCTGGACCGGTCTGAAAGGCAAGTAAGTCCTGGAGGGATCACCCATGAGTCTCCGTCGAAGGGTCTCACCATAGTGCCCCTGTAGATATACCGACGGCATGCCCCACCTCTGGTACCAGACGGCATATCTCAATGCCCAAGGCCCAGCCCCCAAGCCGACATCATCAGCCGTAGGCGGGGACCAGAAGTGATCTGCCTTCTGGTAATCCTCCGTATGACGCTGACTCCAGTCGACTTTGGGCTTATGGTTGTTAGTCCTGCAATATAAATTAATTAAAATATATTATTAGTAACGTGTAAGACCGAACAAGTAATAAAAAATAATAAAAATAAGTAGTGGGTACTTGTGCAACTTAGTGGTATGCTTCTCGTCTATCAATGGCTAATCCGGGACAAACGCATCCAAGCCAAACTGACGGGGCACTCGATAAGGATAGTGATACTCAACTATCCAGTAACATACGCACGACCCCCGATAATACCAGAGATCTTTCTGCTGCAATGTCAGCCGGCAAAGAAGGTTGTTCTCGTAGAACGCACGATAGGGGCACTAGGTCCATCAATGGATAGGGACGTACGGTATCTCAGGGGTGCAATGTCTCACTGTCAATATCGTTTCATCCTGCATTTAACAATGATTTCAATTTAAACAACTGATTATATGTCATATTAAATAATATTATTTAAATTACATATAAAAAACCAACGTACCTCCATAGATGCATATGCGAGATGGTGCTTAATATGTGGGATTCACAGAAGATGACTAAATGTGTTAGTATCATGAGCGGGACTACCATAATAAAAATTAATAAACAACCATAAGAATTATTATTGCAAACTACCACAATAAAAATTAAAAAGAATTATTCTGATATTTTTATTAATACCCCAAAAAAAAACAAATTATCAAATTTGCCCCCGCCCCAAACTTATTTTTAAATCTACTCCAACCGCCCGTCTGTTGGGCGGTCCAGATCCAGAGCAGACTGCCCAGCCATTGGGAGGTCCACTACCCATAGCTGACCGCCCTGGGAGCGGGCGGTCCACTACCCATAGCTGACCGCCCTGGGAGCGGGCGGTCCACTTTTTTTTTTAAGAGACTATGAACATCAAGATGCTGAATTCTAACGTTAAAAATTCGTTGTTTTAAATATTAGTTAGATTACTTCTTTTAAGCATATTTATACTAAAATACGCTAAATTACTTGGAATTATGTTAAATTACGTTGAATTACACTAAATTACGCTAAATAACAATAACTTCGCTAATTATGCTAAAATACGGTAAATTACGCTAAACTACGCAAAATTACACTAAAGTAGACCAATTCTGTGCCATCTTTCATGAATCATAAAAAATAGTAAATAAATTTCAAAAATAGTAAAAATTGGTATTCTACAAGTTCATTATGTAACTAATTTACTGAACTACTTGGATTGAATAATAGAAATGAAAATCTTAATCGGAAACTTCAACTCAAGTTTTGAGGGTCTTTCCTTTATTTTTTGGCGATTCTGAATTTTGGAATTCGGCATCGCGGGCATGGACGCATGCGTATTTTCGCAAGCTTTCCGAAAAGTGGTCATTTGCTGAAATTATAACACTCGAGCGCCGTTTTATGACCGTTTGAAGTTTCATCGTCGTTTTTCACCTTTTCAGTGAAGATATCGTCCCTATTCATATGTAATTTAGCATAATTTACCGTATTTTACCGTAATTTAATGTAATTTAGCGTAATTGAAAATAATTTAGTGTAATTCAACGTAATTTAACATAATTCCAAGTAATTTAGCGTATTTTAGTATAAATATGCTTAAAAGAAGTAATCTAACTAATATTTAAAACAAAATTCGAATTTTTAGCATTAGAATTCAGCATCTTGATGTTCATAGTCTCTTAAAAAAAAAAAAAAGTGGACCGCCCGCTCCCTGGGCGGTCAGCTATGGGTAGTGGACCGCCCAGTGGCTGGGCGGTCTGCTCTGGATCTGGACCGCCCGCTCCCTGGGCGGTCAGCTCTGGGTAGTGGACCGCCCAGTGGCTGGGCAGTCTGCTCTGGATCTGGACCGCGCAGCAGACGGGCGGTTGGGGTAGATTTAAAAATAAGTTTGGGGTGAGGACAGATTTGATAATTTGTTTTTTTTGGGGTATTAATAAAAATATCGGAGAATTATTGTTGCAAACTACCATAATAGAAATTAATAATATAATTTTGGACACTTTACAAAAAATTAATAAACAATTTGTAAAAAATTTCTAACAATTTATAAACAATTTTGGATAATTCCTATAAATGCTAAACAATTTCTAACAATTTCTAAATAATTTTGGATAATTTCTATAGATGCTAAACAATTCCTAACAATTTCTAAATAATTTTGGACAATTTTTAAAATCCTAAACCATAAACTCAAAACCCTAAACCCTAAACCTTAAAATAAAAATAATTGACAAGTGATTTTTCTCAATTCAAATAACATATTTTTATAATTTACATTAATTAATAAGAATTATTATTGCAAACTAAATTAAAAATTTTTGGTAAAATACCGTACATCAATCGCGTTGGGAAAATCAACAACCCGCACACGATATTGAACAATTCAATTTCTACGACTCGGTACGACCTAACCAAACAAAGAACCCTAAACCATAAATCCTAAACCCTAACCCTAAATCGTCCCAATTGCACAACAATCAAGCAACAAAACAACAAAGCAACATTTCAACAATCCAATGCCATCGCAAGACACAAAACATAAAAAAAAGAGTTGTGTCGACTTACCCGGAAATAACTGATTGGTGCTTCATATAGGGAGAAATTCGGCTCCAATGCCTCACCTCGCCTTGCTTCGTCTCGCCTCGCCTCTCCTTGCTTGGTCTCATCTTGCCTTGCTTCGTGTAGCGAGAAAGGGTTTCGGCAAAAGAAGAAGGGGGAGGGGGAGCAAAAAGGGAAGGAGAGGGGGAGGAAGGATGGTTTTGGCAGTGAAAAAGGAAGGGGGATGGGTCACGGGAGAGGGGGATAGGGGAGTGGCCGGTTTAGCAGCGTAGCAGGGGAGGGGGCGGGGCGTTGGATCTGTTGGGAGAAAGGGAGGGGCGGCCAGCTTTTAAATAAAAATAAATAAACACCAAACCGCTCCATAGTGGGGCGGTCTGGTATGAATAGGTGACCGCCTCACAGCGGGGCGGTTTGGTTAGGAGAGTGGGCTCCCCACTGTGGGGCGGTCAGTGCGTTTAAAAAAAATGATGGCAAATTTGCTATTTTTTATTTTTTTGAGGGTATTAATAAAAATCTCGGCTCATACCTTCTTCTTCTTCTTTTTTTTTTTTGAATTTATGCCACAAATTATACTCTTATGAAAACAAAATTGTGGCTTTGTTAAAGAATGTTCATTTGGGACCACCTATAGTTAAAATAAAAGAATACTTCCCCACATGTGCCATCAAATCAAAGAATCCATAAAGATATTTCAGCTCATTAAATTTTGACCGTAAATTTTCGACCTTGTCTTAGGTTGTTCTCAAATATCAATCAATATTTAGTTAGAAGGAATTTAAAATTTGCGATCAAGGACAACCGATTTTAGGTCCTCAAACATGCTCAAAACTAGCTCCAAATTAAATTCCTCGTATAGCTAATAATTCTCAGTTTTACTTGGACATGAGAATTAGAAACAGGAGATGTAGCACAGTTGGTTAGAAAAAAATATTCTAAGACTGTAATTATTCAAAACTTTGTAGTTTATATGAAGCTTTAAAAATATAGAGAATTAAAAATAGGACTGACTAGTTTTTAGATAAGGGTGATTATGTCGATTATTTTAATTTGTAGCATTTTCAGAAAATATTAATTTAATCTATGACATCGAAACAGCAAAAAAAAAAATTGTTGTTGACAAAGTTTATCTTCTGAAGAGACACATCTCTAGAGCAAATATTACTTAGAAAAATTGAAGTACTACAGAAACGCTGCTAATAACAGCACAAAAACATTGTTATTAACAGTGTTTACCTTCACTAAAAAAAACAGTGTTTACCTCAATACTAAAAAATATTATCATTAATATTGTTTGTTTATGTTTTGAGATTTTTCATATTTAATGTCATAGGTTAAATTATTATTTTTTTAATGCTGCAGATAAAAATATTAGGTGATCATGTTATGTGGTTGTGATTTGTTTGAATATCTTCCATGTACTTCTATTTTAATATTTTTTGTATCTTTTGCTTTTGAATAAAATAAATGATAAATGAAAAACAATCATTGACTTTGTTACCAAAGAAACAAAAAAACTGCTTAGAGGCCCGGAAATAGTGGATATAAATCTGCTGTTATTCCAAAGTCAATTATTGTTTTTCATGCACGAATCTCAAGAAAAAATGTTTTCCGTGCTCGAATCTCAACAAAGATCAACGGCTGGGATGGGAATAACAGGATGCTGTTATCCCTTTGGAATATCCCTTTGAATAACAGCAGATTTATTTCCGGAAATAGCGGGGTCAACTGTCTATTTTTTCACTAGCTGTTTTTTGTTTTCTTTTCCTTCCTTTTTTTTAATCTGATGTGATCACATGCGTGTAGCCGCGAACCAAGCGCAGCTGTTTCATGTGACTCTCCGCAGCAACGAAAGAGCACCTGACCCTTGATTGGTGGTAGAACACTGTGTCAAGTCTCAACCTACTTTTATTGTGTCGAGTCACCACACCAGCACAACTTTCTATACTTTCTTTTTTTTTGAGGAAAATACCCGTAGGTTATACAAGTAACTTTCTATACTTTCAGTAACTCGCCACATAATTGGTTATACAAATAAGTTTTCACATAATCGTAATTTCTGCTTTTCTCTTAACCTCTCTCTCTTCTAGTTCATATCTCTTTGCTGTGATTGGCGTCTTCTCTCCTTCTCTAAGAGCTGTTTCTATTTCTTATCCTAGCTAATATTTTTCAACCAATTTATTAAATTAAACTGCATAAATCCTGCTCTCTCCATCTCATTCCAGCTCCCGAGAGAGAGACGAAAAAAGAAATGTCTGTTCAAAGATTTCCTAGTTCATACAAGATCTTTCATGGTCAGAGAAGCGGCGCATCTGTTTCTCCTCTTTCCACTCACTCATTGTTTCCCTCCAGAAACGGAGCAAGGATAATATATACATCTCCATTTCCTTTTTTCAGAATACGAAGAGAAAGTAGAAACCTCGCAAAAAATGGTTTTCTAGTTCGGGCGAGCAGCGACAGTAGCTTAAGCTCTCCCAAATTGATACCGGAATCTGACGTCAGCATCAGTGATGTACTGTGGCCATCAGCAGGTATCTTTATCTCTCTTTCTCTTCCCCAGTTGTATATGTTGTTGCAATGAATTTTTTTATATTTTTTTTTTAACTCAGATAGGCAATAAAAAATTACCTGACATTTTTGTTTAGCCTAGCAATAAGTATTAAGTGGTAAGTATTTGGTTATATTGTTAATAGTCTCTCTATATTGTAATTAGGAGGGAAAAATAAATATTTATATTAAACAAAACTGACAAAATTGTGTATATCCAGTTCATATCTTTCTTTTTTTTATGGTTGGCGGCAAAGACTGTCGCTAACAATTATATTAATAAGAAAATAAGCTATATATATTTACATGAATTTGAACTAAAAAACTCCTCATATCTGTATAAATGTTACATAAATTTAACCTATATTTTGGTGTTTTGTGTTTTATTTCTTATAGTTTTTATTCATCTTCTATATTTAATATGTGTTGATTCTCTCTTTTAGAGTTCTTCCAACTCTATATTCATACTATATATTTAATATTTATATTATAACATTGGGGCCCCTCGTACTATTTAGTTACATTTATTAGTTCCTATAGATTTTGTATAATGTAGAATCTTTTGTATTTATTAGTTCCCCCATGTTTGTTAAAGTGTAGATGTTGAGTATTTTAGGTATATGATTTTTGTATTCTTTAGGCTTTTAATATTTATAAACCTAGTACTCGAAAAATGATTGATTGCAAGCGCACAACCTAATCTTTGTACTACTTTAGGTATCGATCCACAGGGAGATAAGAAAATACTAATTTTTAATAAAGAAAACTACTATTAAAACTAAACTATAAAAGTAAAAGGGGGGTTTTTATGTAATTTCGTTTTTTAAGGAAATTAAAGGTTCATAACAAAAAGCGATTAAAAGTTGGTTGTAAATCAAGTTTGGAGAAGTCTAGGGGTATTCGGTCTACAATCCCTTGCTAATTCTATCTACTTGATTTGTTTAAATTCATGTTTAATATGACAAAGTTTCTAACCTAAAATGTTATCCAGGGTCACTTTCGTGATTAAATAACGTGCCTATATTACCTAGACCATGAAGATTAATGTTAGCCTATCATATCCTAGATATTGGTACTTCACGATTAAGTCCTTCATACCAACATGCAATTCAATTCAAGGGGTCCTAATTAGAGATTTGACTTCACGATTAAGTCATTTACCAAATCCTAACCTTAATTCCTATAGTTCCGGTTTGGATGTCAAATTTGGTCCATTCTAATCCAAATCCTAAGGTATTTGTGATCACAATTTGTACTATCCTATATGATCCATTCTACTTTGAGTCTAAAAGACCTAAGCGGGATAACTACAATTCAAACGCAAATCATGGAACATCACAAAGAATAAATCACAGAAATTAACATCAAATCAAACAATCATAATAAAAACTAAAATCCGAGTAAGATAAAATTAAACAAGTTCATGCTACATGACCTAAACCCCCAAAGAGAGAACTACTCTCTCTTGGTGAGATCCATAACAAAATTTGACAAAAATAAGAAGAAATGAAATAAAGAAATGATTACACCCTTTCTTAGATCCAAAACCTCAATCTTGCGACTTTTTGCTCGAATCTTCTTCTTCTTCTTTCTTGAAAAGCCTCCGGAACTTCGAGAATTTTTGCAGATTTTTCTCTCAATTTGTGGAAAATAGACATGCACCAAGGGATGATAAGAGAGATGAGATTCCTCCTTTTTTATAGCTAAAGACCATGCCCAATTTAGAAGCTAGAATGTGGGGTTAGTGGGTGCACTCTTCATACTGCCATGTCTAATTTTGGCCTTTTAAAACGTGTCCCTGATGTGCCAAAAATAGAAAACCTGTCGGAAACGTGTATTTCTGGCTGTCTGCGGGTTCAGTGCGTCCGCACTGGTGGTGAGTGCGGGTGGTCTGAACCGCACTGGCTCCAAGTTTTCTTATTTGGATTTTCTGCGTAATTCTCTGAGTGCGTCCGCACTGGATCCTAGTGCATCCGCACTAGCCTCGGGCTTTTCTCTTTCCACTGAAGAATCTGAAACTTGCAAAAATCGGCTTAGTGAGTGTGGATGATCTGACCCGCACTTGAGGTGACTACGGACGCATTAGGCTCGGACTTTTTCTGTGAAGTGCTGAGATGCTGGAAATTCGTCTAAGTACTGAGTGCGTCTGCACTAGGAGTCTTTTTCTTCATTTTTCATCATTTCCTGCACTGTAAAGCCGAGCAAACGCAGTAACTTGATTCTAGGTGTATTTTATTCACTTTACATTCAAAATACAAGATATTTGGTATTATTTTATGATAAAAACTAGATCGAATGTGTATATAATTTAGACCTATTAGTAGAATCACGATTCTACTTTTTCCAGTTCATATCTTGAATTGACAGAATTAGCAAGTGATAATTAAGGTAAGTTATATAAAAATAAACCTAAACTTAACTAATTTTGCCAGTTATAGTGTCAGTTTAGCAAACTTCTTGCTATGTCTCAAGTCTCAACTCTAATTTTATTTTTAAGGTGCTTTTGTGGCAATGGCTATGTTGGGAAGGTTGGATCAGATGGTGGCTTCAAAGGGGCTCTCTTTTACTATTGCACCACTTGGCGCTGTTGCTGCCGTGCTCTTTGCTACTCCAACTTCCCCTGGTGCTCGGGTAGGTTCTACTTTTTCATGAAATATTACTGTTGGTTCTGGCAAATACCAGTATTAAGCTGAAAACTAAGGTTCCAACGCTCCACTGTGGAAGTAAATATCCAGAAAATGACAACGAAATCACGAAAAGTTGGAGAGAAATTAAATATGGCCTGTAAGCAATTAGTATGGGTCTATTACCAGGCACATGTTTAGTGCCATTCTGATAAAACATCTATTTTATACATTTCTCTATTGATACAGATACTTTTGTGGTAGGGGAAATAGATTGCATTGCTGGAACGATATGTGGATCATTATTTGTAAATCTAACTGGAATCTGAATTTTGTTGCAGAAAACCAACATGTTTATAGCTCAGATTGCCTGTGCAGCTTTTGGTGTATTGGCATTTTCTTTGTTTGGGCCTGGTTGGCTTGCAAGAGGAGCTTCTCTAGCTGCTTCTATAGGATTCATGATTGCCACAGGCACTATGCATCCACCTGGTAAATAAATTTCCATACTAGTTCCTTTCTTGTATAAGGCTTTGAAACTTGGACCTTCTTTTCTTTATGGCCACAAAGAAATGTTCTCTCTGAAACAGTCGTGTCCGTTTTGCAAGGGCGGACCCAGGTGGTTCTAGGGGGGGTGCAGCTGCCCCTCTTTGGATTTCGAGTTTTAGTGGAGATTTATCAGTTCCGACTGACTCTGCCTCTCCTGAAATTTTTTTTATCCCCTCTGAACGTTTGATTTTTAATTTAGGTTAAATTTAGAGTTAAAATTGAAATAAATTGTTGAATTTTGATTGGTAATTAGAATTATAAGTCAGAGCATCAGAAATTACAAGTCAAAGCATTGAAAAGTATAAGTTAAAGCATTGTTATTTATCAAGTATCAAATTAGTTAATAGATTTAAATCCGATTAGGTATTTAAACCCGATTCGATATTTTTTTGCCCCCTCTTGACTGAAATCCTGGATCCGCCCCTGCCGTTTTGGTACCAAATAGTGTACCAATGTACAATAAGTCCTGATGAGAAAGTAATGAATTTTAATGGATTTTTGCAGCTGCAAGTTTACCGATTTTGTTCATTGATGGTGTCAAACTCCACAAGTTGAATTTTTGGTATGCATTATTTCCTGGAGCTATTGGCTGTCTCATCCTTTGTTTAATTGTAAGTACTTACAGGCCATCAACCTAAATTTTACCTACGAAAAAAATACAGTGATATTTATGTTAATTCTTTAATTCAATTGATGCAGCAAGAGGTGGTTGTTTACTCCAAGAACAACTTCAAATTTTGATGTAAAAAGCAGCATTTGCAGCATTTGCTCTATTGTTTCGTCATTGTCAATAATTAATGTCATGCTATCAAGGATGAAAGCATGTGTTTGTACTATTTTTGTTTTTTTCGAGTTCATTTTTATAAATTTTGAAAATGTAAAGGGTAAATACGTGATAAATTAACTCTTCTCGGATTGTATTCATCTATGCTTACATAATGACAAGTAATGCATTTGCTAAATATAAAAGACAAAATTAAGACATGGTAAAATATCAAAACTTCTAGCAGAATTTACATTTTGAACATACTTTTTGACAGTTTAAGGTTGGAACTAGGCCTGATAAACCTTGAACATTAATTTCTACTTCACCTATACAATTCAACATGCCTTCTAATATATACACAAATTGAAGCACCAACTTATTTGGCTCATGCATCCCAACCATCTATCCTGCTACTAAAGCGCCATTTGTTCCCAGCCAAATTACCATATAACTCGGTAAATATTTGAATGCATTCACTTCTGGCATTATAATGTGCTTGCGTATTTTGACTGATTGCGACACCAGAAAACATGGATGTATCAATAGCCCATGCTGGTTTCACATATTGTACGGTTCTCGATGCACTTGCATTTACATAAAGAAAATTCAAAAGCACATCCTCACAGTTGAATAGTTTCTCAACAATCTCCCGACCTGGTTTTGCTTTTGAGCTCCAGTACCTATTAAATGCCATTTCATGATCAATAAATGCAGCCCCAGTGAGTATCATATTATAACCGCCTTTATTTCTTGTGTACTTCTCATCATGGTATCTCAACGGGTTTCCCTCAGCGAGCCTTGGGTAAAACCCGACAATCCGATCCGAGTTCTCACGCCACACTTTGAATCCACGCTCCACATCATCACATGTCATCATGATGTCATCATCCAATTCCAAAACTGCCCTTGTCATTATCAATGGGTCTATGTTGAATCTGTTATTCAGAGAATTATTCTTCTCAACTCTAATCCTGACAGGGACTAAAGATTCCAATTCAGATTCCTCTGGTGGTGGTCCCTTGTTCCAAACCACAACGATTTCCCGTACTGAAGAGCAGCTCGAATAATGCTTTATGAACATTTTCAAATTCCAAATTCGGGCATCATAAGTCATAGTCAGAATCGTGAATTGTGAATAGTGCCCCTTCAACATGTAAGGCTCAGCAGCCCCATTGCCTCCATAAATAAAACTCGTCCCAAAACAAGTCAACACAACCAACACCAACATTATTGCAACTATAATGAACCAACCTCTCCAAGATTTTGGGCTAATTCTTCCCTCAAAAAATGAACCTATCCTACTCAGATGTGTAAATATGGAGCCAAGTTTGTAATAGAAAAATAGCCTCCTTTCTGCTTGGAAAACATCACTTCTTTTTCCCACAATTGGAAGGCACTGGCTTAAAGGTAAAACACACTTAATCACACTTAGCATAAACCCTAGCAAAATAACCAAAATAACTGCACCAGCATAAGCAATGTAACCTTTTAATACCCTAAGTGTCGCCTCACCTGATGGAACCCTATCACCATCCATTACCCCGACCCACTTGCCAGATGGAAGCTGGTGCACATCTAGCTGATGATACCGCATACCATTCCATGCATTAATTCCCTTTACCGGCTTTTCAAATCCAAGCGGTACCTTTACTTCTTCATACTCTTCAGTTGTTAGAGTATTCACTTTGAACAAGCGTACACTTCTACCATACGTACTGCCACAGTCTTGCCCAGGCCGGTACAGGTCGCCTTGGTACAAAAATGGACCCCCACCATTTCTTGCACCAAAGCTTTTGTCAGTGTTGTAAATTGGGTTTTTCTTGTGCGGTTTCCAAGGGCCAAAAGCTGAGTCAGCAAACCAAATTTCAAGCTCACCATTCTTTCTGGCACCACGGGAGCTGAAGTCTGAACCGAAAATCCAATACTTGCCTTGGTGTTTTATCATGAAAGAATCTACAAGGGGCTTATTTATAATTATCTTTTCTAGCTGCCACTTGAGAGGAAAATCTACAGCACGGTAGAGTCGAAGGTCGCCTTTTTTACTTCCTTCAGGCATCATATAGATCTGTGCAATTAAACTTAGCAATTTAATTTTAAAAGCACAGGTTGGAGAAACTTTCAGAAAAATGTTAAATATTTTGTGTGAGAGGAAATAGATGTTACTTGATTGTTTTCAGTGAAAACGTAAGGATAGGAAAGATGCCACTCTTCATCTAACACGATGCCGAGTTGTTGCCATGTGGCACCCTGATCATTGCTCATGGCCACGCCAATATCACCTTGTAATGTTATCGAATTCTTTGTTTCAAAAAACAAATAGAGGTTTTCTCCCTGTAGATGAAAATATATTTTGAAGGCATGATGAGATAAAAAACTGACAGATAGTAATATGATGCACAAACAACTTCAAAACCTTTCTAAATGTGTGGCATTACTAATTGTTTGATTTATTTGAAAGTTAAATACAATGATTGGTTGCCTTAATTATTAGAAATTCACTCATGATGAGGTAGAATACGGCCTCTTCCTTACAAATAAAAATCTAAGATTTAAGCATTTTATTTTTAGTAATTTGGAACAACTTTCTCCATAAGTTAGCTTAAAAGGGGAACTTTGATAGGTACATTAATTAGGGGCATCTCTATGGAGATGATCAATTCAATCATCTTTAATTTAATATTGGGCTGTTTATGGTTCTAGATTAATCCTTTTCACAAGAATCAATCAAGAAACTTTCCTTTGTCAAAAGACCTGACAGCTACAATAAGTATAAAAAATAGAAAAGGATAAAACAAAGAGAAACATCCCATCAGTTGGTTGCAACCACTTGTAATTAAGATAACCCAGTTGGAACTTAGTGTTTAAATATACTTGTTATTTTATATGATATAAACCAGAAGGCCGACAACGCCACACACCATTGCGATGAAAGAACCCCCAGAGAAGCTATCTCATGGTTCTATCTTGCAAAAATTTGAATAAAAAATTGCATAGAAAAAAGCAATAACTAAAATGTACTGGATGCCAAATTAATACCTGAATAAATAAAAATGGATCAGCAACAAAGTTGCTAGGCACACCGATATCTGACAGAGATCTACATGTGACAACTGGGTTGGCCACAGGCCAAGCTGCACTCCCATTCCTCCACACATCCCCCTGAATTTCAATTTAAAAAAAGTGAAGTGTGTTAATTAGGAGATATTCTATCAAATTATGAACTGAATGGGTAGTTGCAGAGAATTTAAAAAAACAAACTAACATAGCTTTGAAATTTTTTTTTTTTTTTTCAATTTCTTTCCAAAACATAACAGATCATATAACAAAATTGTTGAGCAAAATCTATATATACAGTAAAAAAAATTTGAAGTTGCTTGTTAGCATTTTTTTTTCTAAATGTTTATAGAGGCTCTTCCTTGGAAAAATTAAAGAAAAGAAGCAAGTCTACAGAGGTTTTTATGCAAATACCAAGTTCGCTACACATAATAAACCAAATTCAACAAGGCTAATTCTAGTTTACTCATGAGAACATTCATAGAAACTAAGAAATCTGTGACAGCAAAAGGGAAAAGAGACTACCTTAAAATATGACCTCACAACTGATACATCCAATTATCCGTCCATAGATACACACTCAAGTACCAAATAACCATGCTTTAAGGCAAAAGTTTACCGTTGTTACCTTTTTTTGAAATGATGCAAAAATCAAACATTCACCTGTTCAATGGGCTTAAGAGAGAACGGCGAGTCACCATAGAAAACCCCAATCGACCACGATCCCTCGCCGTCAGGATGACAACCAAAAACCGACGAATCCAAGAGAGAAGAGGGATAAACGGAAGAGAAAGGAGAGAAGGTGATGTACGAGTAAAGAAACGCAACCGATCCAAGAAGAAGAACCGATGAAGAGAAGTAGATAAATGTGGCCGATCGGAGCAGCCGTCTCCAGTTCGACGCCGCCATGATTTAGAGCTTATTAGTGGAACAGTTGTTGTGTTATCTATTAGTTGGTTTCTTGATTTCTTTTCCAGGAGGAGAAGAATTATAGAGAAATGGTCTGAAGTGGATTTGGTGGAATTGCGGTTTGAAATGACGAGTTGTGGATGACATCGTGTGGAAATGGAGGAAAAATCAACGAAATTGAGAATCGATTTTAATTTTTGATTTTGAACGATCAAACACGGCAAAGCCCGGCGGCTGCTGTCTGCTGACCTTTAGACTTCAGTCTACATTTGCTTCGTCGGGAGGACTTGGATCGTCTGTGGTCTGTAAAGCTCTATCTATAGTGAGTATTTTTGACATGTAGGTCCCAGTTACTAACAGTACAAAATTTCAATTTATTCTTCTATCAGTGACCCGCCACATATTATTGTGGCTGGATGTTTCTATAGACGAAAACAGGGTCATTTCGTTAACCGCCGAATGAATAATGTTTCATTCTAGAACTTCGTTTTCTTGTGTTATCCTATCTGGAAAGTGATTTTTTTTAAAAACAAAAATTAAAATAATTAATTTTAAATAAACAACATGATTGCGGTCAGATTTAGAAAAACCATCAAAACCGAATTGCCAATTCGGTCCGATCGCATTTTTTTTCTCCGTGTAGTCCTGTAGCCGTCCGTGTAGTCCTTCTGGATTATTTTTTCACAACAAATCACTATTCCTGTAGCCGTCCGTGTAGTCCTTCTGGACCGAGATGACATTTCGGTCCAGATGATTTTTTTGCCGGACAGAATTGCCATCTCGGTCCAAGGCCATTTTCTGTCCAATACCCTCTTCTCCTCTCTGGATTATTTTTTCTCTGCATCATTTTTTTCACGAGACAGAGACAGAGAGCTCATTCTTCCCGAGACCTTCGTGCTTCTCCATTGTGCACAGTTCCAGTTTTCCAAATTACAGATCGGCCCCTCCATTGTGCCTCTAGCGTTCGTCTGAATATTGTAGTAAGTTTTTTTTTTCAATTATGATTATATTTTTTGCTGTAAAATTAAAAATTATCGAAGGTTGATCGTGAAAATTTTTGTTCAGGAAATGTCTCAAGTATTAATAAATGTGTACCACAGACGCGAAATTACAGACGCACCGACATGTACATTTCCTGTTACTAACTCAACTAGTCTTGATGAGCTAAGAAGACAGATATATGTTGGCATTCGTTTGCTCCCTAGCGAATTCAACCTGACAATCAGCGCGCGTTTGAACACGGCACCACCTTACTCAGCAGAAAATTACCAGTTGTTTAACATAGACCACGAAACGATCTGGCATATGGTGCTTGAGAATGCCACTCCCGTATTGAATTTTAAACTTCTTGAATTAGTGGTTGAGTCAGTACCAGTTGTTAGTCAGACCAATTATGACCCATACCCGGGTAGTGTACCTGGAACTAGCAGAGACATACCGGTGAATGATTCACCCATACATTGTGATGAAACCACTGAAATACCCCCCGTTGATTTGCATAATTATTTTGACCAGCTGAATAATGATACTGGCTCAGACACAAGCTCTGATCCCGATGACCCGGTTGTCGGAAAGATGATATGGCCGAAATTGAGAATCAGATTAGGATGGAAGAAGTAAGGAATGAGTGGCAATCGTCTATTCCTTTTATTAATCGGGTATTGCAGCATCATTGTTCAGCATTTCATGATGATGTGCCGATGCAGTACAAGGATGAAGCATTTTTTTGTCATCCACCCAGAATCGACGGTCCATTTTCAGTGGGACAGATATTTGAATCCAAAGCTGATCTTAAATCGAAGTTGAATGGATTTGTCATGGATAATAACTTAGAATTACAACAAATCCAGAGCAATTGTAACAGATATGTGGTTGTATGTAGAGCGGAGAGGTGTCCTTGGAGGTTATACGCAAAAACCACTGAGACGGGCAATTGGACAATTGCAGCAAACTCATACGCGCACAATTGTTATAGTACTGCATGTACAGCAGACAGTCGTCAGATGACTGCTAGGATGATTGCAGATATAATCAAACCGGGTCTCAAGGAGGACCTGAAGATGTCAATAAAAACATGTCGAATTGCAGTTAGACAGGAGTACAAAATGGTTCAGCCTTCATACAACAAGATTTGGAGAGGGAGGGAGCTGGCTATTGCCGATTTATTTGGTTCTTGGGAAAAAGCTTACGAACTGCTACCTTCTATGCTCAGTGCAATCCAGAGATACAAAATACAGAATTGAGCACGAACCATCTAAAAAGTTGAGCGAACATATTTTCACCCGTGTGGCATGAGCAAAGAACATATTTTCACCCGTGGATGACATCGTGGGGAAATGGAGGAAATATCAACGAAATTGAGAATCGATTTTAATTTTTGATTTTGAACGATCAAACACGGCAAAGCTCGGCGGCTGCTGACCTTTAGGCTTCAGTCTACATTTGCTTCGTCGGGAGGACTTGGATCGTCTGTGGTCTGTAAAGCTCTATAGTGAGTATTCTTGACATGTAGGTCCCAGTTACTAACAGTACAAAATTTCAATTTATTCTTCTATCAGTGACCCGCCACATATTATTGTGGCTGGATGTTTCTATAGACGAAAACAGGGTCATTTCGTTAACCGCCGAATGAATAATGTTTCGTTCTAGAACTTCGTTTTCTGTTGTTATCCTATCTGGAAAGGTTCCTGTGGGGATGTGGCGACCGATGAAGGAAATACTTTCAAATTTCTACGTTACGTGTCTGGCCAGCGTGACACCTGTCATTTCAGACATCAACAGCATATTTTCCTGTAGAGTTAGTGAAATGAAGTAGATTGGGTCCGTGGGAGAAGAACTTTTCTTTATTCTTAAAAGAAAAGGGAAAACCTCCCCTAGTGAAATCTTACTTCATTAATAATTTGTCTAGATTATTATTATTGCATATATTTTTACAATTCCAGTCAATCAAAATTAAAATATTAACTATTTCAGAAAAGAAATCAGAGATTAAAGGTAAAGTATCACAAATTCCAATTATATGTTGAGCAAACCGAGCACAATTTAACATAAAGGGCCTTCTTTTTAAAATTTTACTAAAATTCCGCTGGATTGTAAAAATATTAAGTATTATGATTCCCATCAAGCTCCATGATTATTTGGAAAATTATATTATGGTATGTAATACATTTTTTTATCATATAAATTAAATACGCTATTTCACACTCAAAATAATAAGGGCTGAGAATGAAGGATTTATTTAAATTCATATAAACAACTCTATTTTTTTCCAATCAATTTAAATTAGAAAAAGAAATCTCCAATTGGTTACAAATAAAACCTTCAAAAGAAAAAAAAGGAAAGGACCTTGTTTAAAAAAAAACTCATTTATATGAAAAAAAAAAATATAATAAAGAGAAGAAGAAAAGAACTTGTCTGGTCACTTGAGAGTAGGTCCGATGGGCATCGGACCTACTTTGGTTCAATGGGCATCGGACCTACTCCGTTCTCTTGTCTGGTACTGATCAGAGTCAAAATAATGATGAATTACGTAAGATTTTGGCTTAGGTTTTGCATATTTTCTCACACTTATGTTTAATTTATTAGAGAAAAATGCTATTATCACCATTCTTTATGTTTTATTGCAGAAAACAGGTTTTGGGACTATTTTACACCAAATGGAGCTAGAATCGGGTCAATCGGATCAGCGACGCTTATCGACGAAGTCTCTGTTACGGTCTGTATTGACTAATACGGACCAGGCCTAGCACAGACCAGAAGATAGCGCTGGAATCATTAAACCCTAACCGTCAAGGTCCCAATACGAACCGTATCACCTGATACGGTCCGTAACCAAAGGCGCCTCTTGGGGAATAACTGCCGACAGCTGTATACAGATCAGTTTCTTAGCCCCTACTCAACTTCCAGACGTCCCTCCGCTCCTATATAAGGCCCCTGAGCAGAAGAATAACTTATCTTTGTAATTAGGGTTAGATTTGATTAAAGTGAGAAGAGAGGAGTGCTTGTAACTATGCCGTTCCGCGGCTAAGTTCCTTGTCTTAGGGCTAGGCAGTAAACCTTGTTACTTTTAATGTTTTGATATATATATTTTCTGTTGATTATGATTTCTTGTTGTTGAATCTAAATGCTTTTGTGATTTACTATCTCTTCATCTAACTTCAATGATCTAGTTTGAGTCCGTTAGAGTAGTGACAGTACTTTAATGGTAAGAGAAATTATTTGTATGAATTAGCCTCGTTGAGATCTATTAGGTTTATGTGAAGAAAACCTTAGCGGAGAAACCATAAACCAGAACAACAAAACGCGAACCAAATTCCATCACATGCGTAAGAAACTTACGCAGTGATTTGTGTAGCAATTTGGAGTTTTTAGAGATCAGTTATTTACGTAAGGAAACTCGCAGTGTCCTATGTAGAATCTTGATGAAAGATCTGTCATTCTTGCGTAACATAAATCGCAATGAGTAGCAATGGTGTGTTTCATAAAACAACAACAGAAAATCAGACGCAACAAGAATATATTGTCAAAGCGGATTGAGTAGCAATGGTGTGCCAAAACCCTAGGACTTCTCATATCTATCTTTATTTTAATTACTTTTAATTGCTTCCTAATTTACATCGATCACAACAACATCTCTCAATTTTCAGATTTCGTCTAGCTTTTCGAAAGATTGTGATTCGATCGCTCAAAGCACTGAACCAATATTCTCTGTGGATCGACCTCGAATATACTACTCGATAGGATTGTGCGCTTGCAGTCCGAACCGATAGCATTTCCGAGTTTATAAATATTAAAAGAAACATTGCTCTCTTTTGAGTGATCAGATACGAAGATTGGAGTAAAAAGTGTATGAAAAATAAAGAGAATCAGAGCAAAGATATATATTAATTAGTTCATTTTTTTCGGAAACTAAATATTATACTATTATATTAACTAGTTTTGTACATAAGATGTGGAAATGGTATTTGCGTGTAGTTTGTGTCAGCTCTTTGATGACTCATTCCGTAGGTTATGGGATATTCTGTGCATCACGAATGTTGCTGAAAGTGATGCGTTGCCTTAGCTCCTCCGTAATGTAGGAAATAAATTTATAAAAAAAATATCACTTTTTGTCTTGATTTTAGATAAATTAATAAGTTAAAAATTCAGCGTTCAAAATTTATCTACATCGATGTATTTTTGCAAACTCTTAGTACCAAGTAAAACAAAATTGAAATATCATGATATTTTATTTGTTTATAGAAAAACTAATATAGATCATATGGAGGCATAAATGCAAGTGCAAAAAAGGAAAACATTTGATTTTAGTTTTATATGAATTAATAAGTTGAAAAATCAACATTTACAATTTATCTACATCAGTGTATTTTTTGCAAACTATTGATACTAATAAAAACAAAATTGAAACGTCGTGAACTTTTACGTGTGTACAGAGAAAATAATATGATCATATCTCACGTTTTTATTTTGACATTTAAGTTTTAAATTTTAAGTTATTGTAATTTTAAAAATAGAGACATTAATGCAGGTACGAACAAATGAAGACATTTGAATCCTCTCAAAGTAATTATCAAAATATTACACAAGTAATGGAGTTTGAAGACATAATTAGAGGGGGTTTTGAGTAAAAATTCCGTAACTCGGTGCCTGTCACTAGTGGAGAATGTACAACTTGTATCGCTCTATCGGGATCGGTTAATACTAAAAAATGATATTGATACAAATAGGAACGGTTGTTAATAAAGAGCCGACCTTGAAACAAACATCAGGAACGGCTTTTTATTAACAACCGTTTCTGTTAATAACAAGCCGCTCTTTATTAAAAATCGCCTCGATTCTGTTCTTAATAGGCGATTTTCCACCAGTGTGTAAAAAAAATATTAGCAAAGGATTAGGTGTGGAATAATTTCCAACAGGATCAGGTGCGGAAAAAAATATTTTCAGTAAATTTAAAATTGCGGTGCCACTTCCATGTTACCTATTGCCTAACTCAGTGCCTGTCAAATGCAAACCTTCCACTTAATTTAAATTTGATGGAGATTCATCATTAGTATTTTTTTTTTTTTAAAAAGACTGTCAAACATCCCAAAGTTTTATATTAATCATAGCTATTGATTAATCCTAAGTTACATTTAACTAGATTAACCTACCCATCATGAAAAGTGAAAACCACTAAGTAAACCCCTGGGGTACCCTTATTGCCTCAGCAACACACACCCGACGTCACAAACAAGCACTGAACCTAACTAACTGACCTATCAGTTAGACAGTAACAAGGTTTCAGCACACTTTGGAGGGTACCCAAACACATGAAGCTCAACATTTATGGGGTTAAGACCCATCCACCACTTTGCAAGAATTTGACACTTTGATTGCAGAATCACCAAGGATCATGAGCAAAAAATTTTATCTCCTCACTTTTCTTCTCCTCTCAAGCTCTTACTTTCTTCTTCTGGTAAAAACTGAAGACAATGATACTGATTGGTACACACTTCTCTCCTTCAAGTCCTCTATATATATAGTTATATACTCATCCAACTGGGGCATTATCCTCATGGAATCACTCTATCCACCACTGTAATTGGAAAGGGGTCGTGTGTGGCCGCCGGCATACTGATAGAGTCACCGCTCTCTTTCTAGACTCTTTGCAGTTGGTCGGATATATATATCTCCCTTTTTGACCAACCTGACATTTCTTCAAAGATTGATTCTCTCAAATAATCAGCTCACTGGAAGCATCCCGGAAGAACTCGGGCGCTTGAGCAGATTGAAGTTTCTCAATCTAACTCAGAATTCATTGAATGGTAATGTTCCATCAACCATTGGTAATTGTTCAAAATTGGAAGTGCTTCATATAAAAAATTACAGAATTCAAGGAACCATCCCTTCTGAACTAGCACAATATTGTCGTAGACAACTATCATATGTTAGTCTAAGAGAAAAATTTTCTTGTGGGAGCGATACCTCCTGAATTAGGTTTCCTCAGTGTTGAAAATATGGATTAGAATAGATGGATTGATCTCAGTCATCCATCATTGATCAATAGGCTAGGAATAAAGTAGAAAAAGGCAAATTCTATATTAGGCAAAAGTTCCAACGGTACACTGTTCATAGGTACCGAAAAGGGATAATAGGCAACGGTATAATACCAACGGTAAAATAGTGCCTTGTAATATATATAGAAGCTCATATGTACCGAAATAATTCAGATTAAATGAAATACATTTTTATCTCCTCAGAATTATACAATTCAACATGGTATCAGAGCAAGGCTCGATAATCCAATAATCTCCATAACCTCTCATAATCCAATATCAGTATCATAGAATACTGAAAAAACCACAAGAAGCAATTTCAGACAAAGGCAAGAATACCAGCAAGCATGTCACAGATGGGGCAGCACTCAAATGAGGCTACCAACCATTCAAGACTCACCAACACCCTGCTCAATGATAGAAACTATCTATCTTGGGCAAAATCAGTCACTCTATCTCTGAGTGGAAGAGAAAAATACGAATTCATCACAGGAGAGAAAACCAAACCAAAAATCACAGACCCAGCAAAACCAACAGAAGAAGAAAAACAGGCAATACGACAATGGCAAGCCACAGACCACAAAGTCATGGCTTGGCTATTAGACTCCATGGAACCCCAAATCTCAGACCTCTTTCTTCACAGCAGTACCACATCACACGGGCTATGGGAAGATGTCAAGGCATTCTTCGGCCAACAACAAAATCATGCACACATATTCAAACTCAAACAAGAGATTCATACAGCAAAGCAAGGCACAATGACCAACACCGAATACCTCGGCCATCTCAAGAAAAAATTCGACGAACTAAAAATCTATAGACCTCTCACAACAGACCTCAAAGAACTCCAAAAAAGGCAACAAGAGGATGAGATATTTGTGTACCTCGCGGGTTTAGGCGATAGCTACGAAGCCGTAAAGTCACAAATTCTCCTCTCTGCCGAACTTCCCTCTTACTCAGCCGTGGCTGCCATGATACATAGAGAAGAGACTAGACGGGAGACCATGGGCGGTCCACAAGCCAAGACCGGCGAGGGACACGAGACCCACGGCCTCGCCGCTAGAAACTTCAAAAACCCTAATTTCCAAAATCGGCAAAATTCGAAAGAGAGATGCTCTCACTGTAAAAAGGAAGGGCACAATCATGAAAGGTGTTGGTTCCTCCATCCACACCTCCAACCGAAAAAATGGAAGGCAGCGGCAGCCGAGAGTATTGGGAGAGGCGGCTACGGAACCGAAGAGAGAAGAGGCGAAAGAGAAGAGAAAGGGTCGAGACCCAATCTCACAGCGCAAACCCAAACCCAAAATAAAACCGACCGAGTGTTTTCTGCGCAGACCCAAACCGAGTCACCAAATTTTTTCGGAAACGGGTCATCTTCTAGCGGGTCGGGCGGTTACACTGCTGAGGATCCAATGCAACAGATGCTGAAGCAGTTTTCGGTGTGGTATACTCAACAGAACTCCTCTGGTTCACAGAACACTTCTGGTTCATGCGGTACTGTTTCTAAAATTCAAAATTTTAATTTATTTGACCAAATAATCATAGATAGTGGTGCTACCGACCATATGTTTGGTAATAAAAAATTAATTACCAATTTAGACCCGACAAATAACAACCAATATGTAATAGTAGCAAACGGCATGAAAACTAAAATAGATGGCATAGGCAAAATTAACCTTTTTAACAAAAAAATTGACAATGTACTATATTTAAAATCTTTTCCTATAAATTTAATATCTATTAAAAGATTAACACAAGATTTTAATTGTGAGGCAATTTTCTCTTGTAAAAATGTTATATTTCAGGACCGGAAAACCGGGAAGACGATTGGGGAAGGTTTTCTTAAAAATGGACATTACATTTTGAATCTACAAACATTTAGCTTAGGCGCTTCCGCAAAATTAGTTAGTTGTGATTTATGGCACAAAAGACTTGGACATCCTTCCGATAAGATTTTAACTAGTATTGTAGCATTTCCAAATTTAAATTGCATCAATTGTGATGTTTGTAAAATGGCCAAACAAACAAGGCTTCCCTTTTATCATTCAAATAGTAGAAGTGAAGCCATGTTTAATTTGGTTCATTCCGATGTATGGGGACCGGCCCCAATTAATTCATATAATGGATTTAGATATTTTGTTATATTTATTGATGATTTCTCTAGAGCCACTTGGCTATATTTATTAAAATCAAAAGATGAAGTATTTAAATGCTTTGAAGAATTTCTAAATTTAATAGAAAATCAATTTGATACTAGACTAAAAATTTTTAGATCCGACAATGGTACGGAATTTATAAACCAAAATTTCACAAATCTTTTTAGAATGAAAGGGATTATACATCAAACAACATGCATAAATACACCCGAACAAAATGGAGTTTCGGAAAGGAAAAATAGACATTTGTTAGAAATGACAAGAGCATTATTATTTCAAAACAACGTTCCAAAAATATATTGGTCGGATGCCATTCTTTGTGCCACTCATCTAATTAACCGATTGCCAAGTAGTGTACTTAATAACAAAAGTCCATTAGAGATCCTTTATCAACAAAAATATAATCTAAAATATTTAAGAGTATTTGGATGTGTATGTTGGGTAAAAATTCAAAGAAAGGATAAATTAGATTATATGTCTACAAAAACTATTTTTTTGGGATATTCTTCATTTAAGAAAGGATATAAATGTTATGATCCTAAAATTAAAAAATTATATTTTTCTAGAGATGTTATATTTTGTGAAGAGGAACCATATTTTAAAACCAAAGAAAAATTAAATGAGTCACTCACTAATGGTCAAGTTTGTCCCTTAGTACCTCACACAAATGAACAAGAACTCTTAGAAAACATAAACCATATCAATGATCATGAAGAAGAAACAAGTGAAAATAATAATAGTGACAATGACAATGAAATTGAAGAAAATTCGGTAGTACGAAGATCATCAAGAATACCTCAACCGTCTACAAGACTTAGAGATTTTGTAACATACACCGTACAATACCCCATACAAGACTTTGTTTCATATGAAAACATTTCTTTGTCATACAAAGCATTCCTTACTTCGGTTAGTAAGGAAATAGAACCACAAAATTACCAAGAGGCCATAACAAAACCAATATGGTGTAAAGCCATGAGGGAAGAATTGAGTGCCTTAGAAAAAAATGAAACATGGGTAATTGTACAATTACCAAAAAATAAAAAACCCGTTGGGTGCAAATGGGTATACAAAACAAAATATAGAAGTGATGGTACCATAGAGCGGTACAAGGCAAGATTAGTAGCCAAAGGGTATACCCAAACCTACGGAATAGACTATAATGAAACATTTGCACCGGTAGCAAAAATGAACACCGTTAGAATTTTATTTTCTATTGCGGTAAATAATGGTTGGAACCTATACCAAATGGATGTGAAAAATGCATTCCTTCAAGGAACACTTGAAGAAGAGGTTTATATGAACCTACCACCCGGTCATAAATTGGAAAACAAATCTAATCTAGTTTGTAGGTTAAATAAATCAATCTATGGATTGAAGCAATCTCCACGGGCATGGTATGGAAAACTTAGCTCTTATTTAAATTCTTGTAATTTTAAAATTAGTAGTGCCGACCATTCTTTGTTCACCAAAATTGATAAAGAAAACACAACCCTTGTATTAGTATATGTAGATGATATAATAATTACCGGAAACAACATAGAAGAAATTAGGAAAATTAAAAGTCAATTAAAAGAAAAATTTGACATTAAAGATCTTGGATACTTAAAATATTTTTTAGGAATAGAGGTAGCACACTCTAAGTCCGGTCTTTTTATTTCACAAAGAAAATACACTTTAGACCTATTAAAAGAAACCGGAAAATTAGGTTGTAAACCAACTTCTACCCCAACCAACAATAAATGTAAATTAAATAGTGAGGATGGTAAACCATTAGAAAACATAAATCATTTTCAAAAATTAGTAGGCAAATTAATCTACCTTACGGTAACCCGTCCGGATATTTCATTTGCGGTAAGTCAAATTAGTAGGTTCATGCATTCACCAAGAACTCCACATTTAGAGGCCATACATAAAATTTTGAGATATTTAAAGAATAACCCCGGAAAAGGAATTTGGATGAAAAACAATAAGTCTAATGATATATGTGGCTATTCCGATGCAGATTGGGCCGGAAGTTTCGATCGAAAATCCACTACCGGCTTTTGCACATTTGTAGGCGGAAATTTAGTCACATGGAAAAGCAAGAAGCAAAGTGTTGTGGCACGATCTAGCGCCGAGGCGGAATATCGTGCCATGGCATCAACCGCAAGCGAATTAACATGGCTCAAGCAATTGCTCAAAGACATGGGAATTACTAGCGATCAACCCATGAAGATGTATTGCGATAACAACTCCGCTCGACACATCGCTTCTAACCCGGTGTTCCATGAACGAACCAAACACATAGAAGTAGATTGTCACTTCATTAGAGAGAAGGTTCAATCAAAAGAAATAGAAACACCGTATGTTAAAAGCGAAGAACAATTGGCCGACGTTTTCACTAAAGGATTAGATCCTCGACAATTTGAAGATATTACAAGCAAGCTCGGATTGTACGATATCTACACTCCAAGCTTGAGGGAGGGTGTTGAAAATATGGATTAGAATAGATGGATTGATCTCAGTCATCCATCATTGATCAATAGGCTAGGAATAAAGTAGAAAAAGGCAAATTCTATATTAGGCAAAAGTTCCAACGGTACACTGTTCATAGGTACCGAAAAGGGATAATAGGCAACGGTATAATACCAACGGTAAAATAGTGCCTTGTAATATATATAGAAGCTCATATGTACCGAAATAATTCAGATTAAATGAAATACATTTTTATCTCCTCAGAATTATACAATTCAACACTCAGCAAGCTCACCGAGGTGTCATTTGGTGTTAATAATCTCACAGGATCCATTCCTCCCAGTTTGGGTAACCTTACAAACCTATCAGTTCTTAGTTTTCAACATAATAGCTTAACTGGTTTCATTCCAGCTTCACTAAGGCAACTGCTATCCCTCGGGGACCTCCTACTTGGATTTAATAATTTATCAGGTGATCAAATACCGCATTCCATATACAACATATCAGCCATGCTCCTCTTGTCCCTACCTGGTAACCAGCTTGAAGGAACTCTTCCTTCTGACATGTGTGATTATTATTCCAACCTTTGGGATTTGTACTTGTACAATAATCAACTCAAAGGGTCCATACCGGCATCGATATCCAATTGTTCGGTCTTGGGTTATGTTGGAATTCAGTCTAACAATTTTAAAGGCATAATCCCTCCTAGCATAGGAAGTTAGGAACGTTAAAGAATCTTAATTTCCTTGAGCTAAGCAAAAATCAACTCGAGGCAAAGAAACCTGGTGACTGGAGCTTCATTGATGCTCTGGTAAATTGCAACATCACTAGAAGTGTTAAATCTCGGAGGCAACCGACTTCAAGGCATATTACCTAGTTCAATAGGAAACCTCTCTACTACTCTTTCTTATCTTGCACTATGGGTAAATCCGATTTCAGGAAGTATCCCGCCAGAGATCGGGAGGCTAACCAACCTAAATTACCTCGACCTTTATCAAATGTATCATGGAGGCACGATTCCATTAGAAATTGGTAAACTATGGAACTTGCAAGGGTTATTTTTATCTGAAAACATGATGTCTGGTGAAATCCCATACACCTTACGTAACCTCACCTTGTTGAACGCCCTATTTCTTGACAATAATTCATTCGAAGGAAGAATACCAAAGCAATTAAGCAATATGAAAGCCTTAGTGTTCTTGAATCTTTCTAGCAATGAACTCAGAGAAGCAATTCCCAATGAAATCATGAATCTTACTTCTCTCTCTATTGCCATAGACCTCTCGGATAATTACCTAAATAGTAAAATACCACCAGCAATTGGTAACTTAATAAACCTAGGAACAATTATTCTTTCAAATAACAGATTATCTGGTGAAGTTCCTAGCACCATTGATGAGTGCCAGTTACTACAAAGTTTATATCTTCATGGAAACTTGTTGCAAGGGACCATCCCTTCCTCCATAAGCAATTTGAAGGGCTTGCAACAGCTTGATCTTTCAAACAATTCTTTCTCTGGCCAAATACCGGAATTTCTAGGTAAGATGAATCTTCAATATTTAAATATTTCTTTTAATGATTTCAAGGGAGAGGTACCAAAAGAAGGTGTTTTTTTTAACAATGCAAGTGAGATCGACGTAAGAGGAAATCATAAACTTTGCGGTGGATTACCTGAAATGCATTTGCCAAAATGCACTCTAAATTCCTCATCACAGAGACACCATTCTCGAAGAACCATAATAATAGTTCTTTCATAATTGTTTGGTTTTTATTAACTTGCTATCAGAGAAGGAAATCTCAAAATCATCCCGAACTTGTTATAGCCATGAAATCTCAGTATGAGGATGTTTCATACAATGACATTCTTAGAGCTACCAATAATTTATCTTTGGAGAATCTAATTGGAAGAGGTGCTTTTGGTACCGTGTACAAAGCCGTTATGATGTTTGATAATAATGTGACAACTGTTGCTGTTAAGGTATTGAATCTCGAGCAGCACAGTGCATCTAGAAGCTTCTTGGCTGAATGTGAGGCCTTAAGAACTGTCAGACACAGACCTTGTTAAGGTTCTAAATGTGTGCTCTAGCACAGATCACCAAGGCAATGATTTCAAGGCCTTAATTTTTGAGTTCATGTCTAATGGCAGCTTAGAAGCATGGTTACATCCAAATTCAGCATCTACAAATCGACCCTTGAGATATCTCAGCCTCATAGAGAGAATGAACATAGCGATTGATATCGCCACGGTACTGAGCTATATCCATGACCACATGGGAGATCCAATCGTGCATCGCGATCTTAAGCCTAGCAATGTACTTTTGGATAATGACATGATCTCACATGTGGGTGATTTTGGATTAGCGAAGTTTTTGGTCCGACATGATACCATGCTTTCTCAATCCATGACAAGCACAAGTGGAGTCAAGGGTTCTATTGGATATATTCCTCCTGGTACGAGTTCATTCCACTGAAAAATAGTTTTCTTTATTACAATACTTTCGTTTAGTAGCAATATTCGGTAAATAATTTATTTTTCAACAAAACTTACCAAAATCCTGTGAAGAATAACAAAAAATTCTTTACTACATTTATGCTAAACAGTAGTATTTTATTAATTTTACTGACCAGGGCCTTCCTTTCCTATTTCCATTCTGTTGTTAGATTATCTGATTACATATTTTAGAGAAGACACAATACACAATATATATACCTAAGCACAATTTGACCAAACATGGTCCAAATGTGTGGAAGGAAATACGTCAATTACAATAGAAGGAATCAACACAAAATGAGATTGAAATGTAGCAATGAACTATATTATTAGTTAGTAGTTACCAAAACTAATTTTCTCACTGAAGGCTTCGTCTGTGATTAATTTTCATTGCTAGAGTATGGGATGGGAGGTCAGGCATCGGTGCAAGGAGACGTGTATAGCTATGGTGTTCTTCTCTTCGAGATGTTCACCGGAGTAAGCCCCACTGATGAGAGATTCACTGACGGGTTGAGCTTTCACAAGTATGCCGAGATGTCCTTCCCTGATCTAGCCATCGACATAATCGATACCAAAATGTTTTCAGTACACGAGGAAGGAGGCAACACCTATGTGCTTGAAAATGTGAATGATTGTTTGATTTCAGTGCTTCAATGTGGGCTCTTGTGCACCAAAGAGTCGCCTAAAGAACGCATCGCAATCAAAGAAGTTATCAACCTCTTGAATTCGACTCGAGCAAAGCTGCTGAGATGAAACAGCTTTTTCCAAAGATTGATAGTGAATGACGTCAGTAAATCTAGTATACTACTTGAAGTTTGAACTATAAGCTCGCTTGCCTTGTTCTAGTACTTTATGCTGTTATTAATGTGTTCAATAATTTGTAAGATATATGTTTTGCTTTCTGATGTACTGTCGTGAAGGCATTTTGGCTACATAGTCAAGCACGTAGCCATTTCATATCGAGTAATAAACTAATAATCTGTTTTAGATTGAATCCGAGTGTTATGCAACAGCCTTAATTTATTTAAATAGGAGGACATGACTAGCTTATATTAGCTAATAAAGCAGTTTGATTTTAAGAAAGTTTTATTGTATTAAAAGTGTATAGGTGCCATTTAAGTGGGAAAAAAAAATTGCATCTGAGAACCCTTAGATGCCAGTTATGCTATGATCAAGTCCTGCACCGTTGTTTGCAAAAGACTAGTAAAAAGCACTGACAACAGAGTACATAATTAATAACAAATCACAATCAACTAACCTAATATTATTACCATAAATCTGAACTAATGTAGCTTACATTCTACCAAAACCCCCTACTGCCACATAGAGCCCTATTAGCAGCATTTGTCTTATCTCTGGTACATTCAAGCAATTTTCACAAGAGATTACTGCAGAATTCGTCTTCCCTTGAGATACGTATACATTAGGAAGAAAGCGGCTACTGCCCCAACAATTATACCAGCTGTCGTCAGCCAAAATGCCAACTAGATTTAAGGTAAAAAACTCATGTTATGAAATGCGACAAAGACAAAGCAAAACATAATTTAACTTATGTAGCATGGACACTTTCAGAAATAAGCCATGTTCATGTCAGACAAGTTTCGATTCTATGAGCAATATGATGCCAACGCTTGTGTTTTGATAGAAATTGAAA
Organism: Carex parvula; assembly: GCA_025461045.1. Classification (NCBI taxonomy): domain Eukaryota; kingdom Viridiplantae; phylum Streptophyta; class Magnoliopsida; order Poales; family Cyperaceae; genus Carex; species Carex parvula. The sequence continues at coordinate 113,720 of JAJGRW010001024.1, read as the reverse complement.
AATAAATGTGTGCCTTGTTAGATTTGTGTCCATGTTACATAGGTTTTGACAGAGAAAAAGTGAAGCTAAAGTTAATAGGGAAACATTGCTTACCACATGCTCCTCAAGGTAGGATTTTAGATTCATCCCAAAAATCCCTGAATACAAATAAAAACTATACATAAGACGCATAAAATTGATTCTAATGCTTGGTACATACATGTTAAGAAGCAAAAAAGTTGTTAATAATAAACTAATAAAAATATAAAAATAGACAAATTAGTACCAGCATGGAAGATGTTTAATAAATTTACCTGCTACAAGTGCTCCAACTGCAACACAAAATGTCCCAACCTGGAGCAGCAATTCAAATTTACTTACCTCTAACCGGCGAGAGCTGTAATTTCAACAAGTGCACAGTTTAAAAAAAAGGCCTAATCCATCGATCAGCATGTAACACGTATCTTAACAAAAATAACAAAAGTAGTCACTGTTTAATAGTACCTTAAATTCACGGCAATTGAATCTTCCATTTCCCTTGCAGAGTCAAGAAGTCTCTCAGCTTGACTATGGCAAGAATCGCATCTGGAGAAAGTAAATTGACAAAACCAATCAAGGGGCAGATCTGGAATAATTCTTAGCGAATAAAAGGTCAATCTGTGCTTCAAAAATGACAGTACCTTTGAAGATAGTTTTCCAAGAGCATTTCAATTTCTTCCTCTTCTTCTGCTTTTTTGAACAACAAACAAAACTTTTGCAAATTAGCTCAGAAGCAGAAGACAAAGCAAAGTATAGCTCCTAATTATATAATAATTGGCAACTATTTTGCCGAATATTCATCACAATGTGCACTTTAAAGTGAAAAAAGGCACTTTCCTTGAGTAATGCAAGAAAGTAATCAACAGACTAATGAACTGAGAACAAATTGATGACTAATCCGGTTCATGAAGCTATTTATTTTTCAATGTTAAACAAAAAGAAGTGTAGATTGTCGCAAACATAACTAACACCTTCTGCAATTTGTTTGTCTGAAGGAAGAGAACATTCCATGTCACTGCTCCCTTTTTGAAGGGTACAGTTTCTACCCATTATGCATATTTTGCGGATCTCATGAGGATCTTCTAGAAGGTCAAGCAGCATTTGTTTCAGATCTCCAGCCCGAGAACCCAGCTCAACCTTGCATGACAAATTAATCGTCATTATTTACATGAAAACTGAGGGTAAAAAAGGTAAAAAAAATTCTAAAAATAAAAAATACAATTCACTATACCAGCTTCTGTTTGCTGACACGAAGCTCCTCTAGTACGTCAGCTGTAAGTCGGTTTGGTAAAACTTCTAGTAATGCAACTACCTGGGAAAAGAAAAAGAAGGGATAGTTATTTTGATTTCAAATTAACAAAATGTTATAACAAGGTTAAAACAGCAAGATTTTAAGTTTCTGAAACACCAAAAAGTAAGTCAACTAGGTGTGAGAATTTTTGTCTCTCAAAGCTCTGAAAACATAATGTCCATTACTAGTGATATGAGTTCGGTGCCACCACAGGAATAAGAAGCGGGAATGGTAAATCTAGGCCTATATGTCAACAACTAATTGAAATAAATGTACTCACTATTCCATACTCACACGTGGTTCAACATCCATTAGTCTCTGCTCCAGTCGCTGAATTCTAGAGACTAGTGCTGCTTCAACAACCTACACAGGAAAAACATGAATCTGAAATTAAACCAGGTATTGAATATCATCAAACTGAAGGATGTAAATGAAATAAATAACTTATGGATTACCTCAAGTTCAAAAGGCATAGACGGTACCCCGTTTAAGTTCTTAGAGTTTAATCGGGGAAGCAATGACTTCAAAAATGCTCTCCCTCCTTTGCTAGAGTAAGAAATCGACCAAATACAGTCAGTTTTTGAAAAAGATAACTCAGAAAGTACCTTGATCCGAACTTCTGAATTTATTGTTTTCCTTTTTACCTGTTGTAATTGAATATAAGAACTCTCTCCTGCATAGCAATTGCTCGCAACGTGCCAAGATTCATCAATATAGCTTGGTCCCGTATCTAGAAAAGCATTTTATCATTAAGAGTTTTCAATATAAGCACGATAAATTCCATGGAGATAAATTCTACTGAAATAGTAAAAAAGGAGAAACTCACCAACAAAGATGGCATCGAGTTCATTAGCCACAGCGAGGGATCAACACTCCTTATATCTCTCAGTCGAAGACCTATCATAAATTGAAGCTAGTAACACGAATAAAATCCTCATGTATATGGCAATTGTGTGTATATAAAAAGATAATTGATTTTCTCGTTACACACCACTTGATTTCAACAGCTGACGCCTGCTTATGTTCTTAGATGACATTGTTCCATCAGATTTAACTTCTATCACCTAAAAAGCAGTACTTCCAATTCAAGTGAAATTAGTAATTATAATTACAATTAGAAAAATATTCAATCTCAGAAACAGATTTCTTTAATACTAAATCAACTTAATTGCGAGATTATACCTCATAAACAGACTCTTTGATACCAAGAGAGATGGAATCCATGGACCTGACAGCACGGGCCGGGGCAATCCCCGCTGTTGACAGATCAGCTACTTGCTCCTCAACCTCCCCCAAATTCTCTTGAGCGACAGCTGTACCATCACTGCCTCCATTTCCATCAGCTACAGATTTCGCCTTAAACCTTGAAATAACAGAAGGAAAGAGCATTCTCTGGAATACTCTAAAGGAACCTCCTTTGGAAATACGCAACGGAGGCTTCCAGCGAAGATGCTTGGTGTGGCGCGCTGATTGGGCTAGGTCGACAAAGAGGAGGAAAGAGAGAGAAGGGGAAGACGAATTAGCCATGAGTATTCAGTTGGCGCTAGGGAGAAAGAAACAAATGAAGAGTAGATTTAGCAAGCTTCCAGAGAAGGAATTTAATCTTAATCTGGATTGTTGTTTCGAAATTTGTTACTTTCTCTTGCTTTTATTTCTGGTTTGATGTGAGGAGAGAAGTCCATTTCTGAGTGGCGAGGAGAAGCGATAGCCACAGCCCACAAGGGAGAAGCTCAGGTGTAGAGTTGGATGGTGGGACCGTTAACAGTTGTGGTGGTTGTTAGTTGTTACTTGTTAGTCGACTGTAACTTTCGTGTTGATGCTTCTCCCTTGTGTTGATGCTTCTCTCCATTGGATAATCACTGGAGAGGACACGGTTACATCAGGAGCGTCAGAATTCTAGTTGACGCCTCCAGATTTCTTTCTCCGCAGTGCCCACAATAGTAAGATTTTGGGCCGGGGATAAGAGAACACAAGTTTTGCACAGGGTCATGAGCTAAGAGTTTAAATGGGCTTGGGCTTGTATACAATTAATTCATTATGATATAGATCAATGACTAACTTTTCCCAAAATATTTTCTTCAATTGAAGAACTCATTATTTAGTTATCAAGCATCAATGTTATAATTGTACAATCAAAATTTGGAAACCATACTACTGTAAAAATCAATTATTGATTAGAAAAACAAAATGCCACACACAAAAATGTGAAAAGAATATAAAGAGATGATGATATATGAACATTAAAGAACATAGAGGAAAAAGGTTAGCGAGGAAACATAATTCCAACAAAAGCTATGCAAGCTTCATATATCTAAAGTGTAAAAAAAAGTTGAACACCTAATTCTAATTGAAGTTGGATTAAAAAAGACTAACAATTGCATTTGCAATTTTAGACTCAAGTCAATGTTTTGAGATAAAATAACTTGTGAGCCTCAACAACTTCCAAGTACCACATTGCTTCACGGTCGGGATGTGACGAAAGATCGACAATCTTTTGAACCTGCAATATAGATTATGCATGGATGGATCATCGTTACTCATTGGAAAAAAGGAGTATAAAAGATGGATAAATTAATCCACACAAAGTCCTACTACCTCACCATTAAGGCTGACTCTCAAATGCTTCATGGTAACAAAATGTAACAATTTCTTGGCTCAGAGCAAGTATGACCAGTAGTGCCAAATAGTAACAGATAACATATGTTTTGCCGGTGTGATTTTTTGTTTTTTCCTTTTAGTAAAAGATAACAAAATTATCTTTTCAATCTATTGATTGGAAGCTGCATTACCACAACAGAAGGAAAACCATCATCAGATTCTGGTGGAGTGTAAGGGCCAACAACCATCACATACATCCCTAATATCAGATGCAAATGAAATGTTAGTAACTTCTGATGAGAAATATCTACATATTTTAAGTTCAATTAGAAGGGGCATGGCGTGACCATAATAATGTTGTAGAAAAAAAATAAAAACCCGCCCAATATAGCCTGCATTGTGGAGATCGAACAGTACCTTTTATTTAAGAAGTTACATAATGAAAGCCCTCGAGATTTTTTTTTTTTGCTTTTTGACTTCGGTTGGGTTTCATTTGTAGCCCACCCTAACTTATTTGGGACTAAAGGCTTGGTTGTTGTTGCTTCTTCTTTTTTCTTTTATTTTTTGCTTTTTCCTTTGTTTGGGGTTTGCCGTAAAATCATACATCAATTCCCAAGAAATGCATTCTAAATTAGTATTTCCACAGTCAGAAAAATGACAATTATCTACATAGAAATCATGCAAACATGGTTGTAAGCCGCTGAGGTGGTAAAAGACAGTAATTCAAAGTTTTTTTTTTTTTTCAAAATAAATTTTTTCATTACATATATTTTGACAAATTTAATTCCTGTGAAGAATACTTCTCACCAGAAATTAAATAATTAAATTAGTATCTAGAATACCATAACCACAAACAAAAATAATGAAGAGAAGAAGATGGCAGTAACAGACCTGGCTTCCAATCAGACTGCCTGACCACGGGTCCGGTGAGCTCAACCACATCGGTGCCGTCATCGAGGAGGAACCGGCCTTTCTCTGATCCCGAAATGAGAACTCCCTGCCTATTCAAATGTAAATGTTAGCGGTAGGTAAAGTTGGAAAAGAGGACTGAGAAGTGAGAAGGGAGGGATTATGAAAGTGATTTGTGACCTGGAGCCAGGCGCGCTGGAAGCGAATGCCGAAGAGAGAAAGGGTGTGGGGCTCCTGCTTGGCGTCTCTTAGATGGGAGCTGAAGAGCTTCAGCGCAGCCAGTTCGTAATCCATCGATGCCTTTGCCATTCCTTATTTCTCCTTTTGGGATTGGGCAGGGGAGGGGGGCAATGGAAATATGGAATTAATATCACCTAAAGTCTCGTTGCTTAGGGCTGTTCGGTGGATTCTGATCGGACGGTCTGCTTTAAATTCAAGATAAAAGATCAAACTTTTTTTTTTATTATTAAATTATTTGGTGAAAAGGCCCGTAAGCTAGAGAAAAGATCAAACTAACGGGGTTTACAGCTAAGTGAGACTGATGGCACCTGATGGCACCAAGCCCAATTCAAGGCAAATGGAGAATAAAGAACCCGAATTAGAAGAGAACGAAGAAACTGGAGAGCCGGAGGCCGAAACGGAGGCGGAGGAAGAGGAGTCTGAACCTCCTTCGCACCTTCCTTTCGCTCCCCCTTCTTCCTCTGAGGTAACTGCGAATTTGCACTTCAGTCAAGTTTCACATTGATCTGTAGTCAGTATACCTTTTTGCTGCGCTAAGTAGTAACATCATGTGGATAAGCCAGGAAACAAAGAGCTATATTTCTTTAAGTTCCTGTGAAAAATTAAATGTGGTATCAGTGCCTACCAAAATTTAAGCAGCTAATAGAAAGAATTTCCCTTTTAGTGTAGTGAACAATTGTCTCCATTTTTCTGGCCAAGTACCTGGAAAATTCTTACTGACTATGTTCTAGCAATTTCATGAAAAGGAGCCCTTGTCCACATGCACATGAGGTGTTTGATAGATTGCCTCAGAGAAAACCCCTCTGTCCTTCTGTTTAGTTCATAGTTGCTAGATTTTCTTCTTCCTTTTATATGTTGTTACTGATTGTATGTCATTTATATGTCCTTCTGTTCTGTTCCCAAATTCTCTTTTTCTCTGGCATCTGTCAAGAATTCATGGCAATAATAACAAAATTATTTTAACTGATGATAACTCTTGTGTTATATGGGTTTACAATCATTTATATATGTTCCAATTCTCTATTTTTGACTTAACTGAGCTTTAATTGATTCATTCTTTTTTTCTAATGGCAATGCAGTTGATCGATGATTCAACTACTGTTGATCCAAGCTATGTCATATCTCTCATTAGGCAGCTCCTACCTCCTCACTTAGACAAAGAAAAAGCACCGGCAACCGAAGAAAATTTAGGAAAAGAAGAAACATGGGAGGAATGTGGATGCATTCTTTGGGATCTAGCTGCCGCCAAAATTCAGGCAGAACTTATGGTAAATACTTTGATCTGTATCAATTTAATAAATTGTTCATGTTTTGTTTTTTGTTTTTCTTTTGAGGTGAACCTGTAGTAATTGTTCATGTGTTATTACTGTCCCATATGACTTGATATGTAACGAAAACGAGACTACATCTATTATCTCATTGTTTGGTTTCAGGTGGATAATTTTATTCTTGACGTGCTTTTGGCAAATCTGCATGCTTCTAAATCTCCCAGAATAAAGGTAAATTTTTTCAAGTCACACTAGATTACTGTATTTTTTTTTTTTTTTTGCTTTTTTTGCGTATTGGTGTCACTTATTTGAAGATTTCTAAGTAATTACCCCTAACCTACGGAGAAGATCAATCCAACTTAAAGAAATATTTCTGTTAACTGCTTACTCATTCTACTATTGTACAGAACTATTTTATTGTGAGTAATTCAGAATTTTTTCATTTTTTTTATTTCACAGGAGATCTGTCTGGGAATTATTGGAAACCTTGCTTGTCATGAATCTCTTGCTAGCAAATTGAGTTCTCTGGAGGGTTTAATAGAAACAGTTGTGCAACAGTTGTTTCTAGATGATTCCTGTTGCCTCACAGAAGCTTTCAGGTAATAAATATCTTGCCTCGGTGTTGTATTCAAATTTATCAATGATTAGTCAAATGCTGTTTTGCCTTAGTACTGTTCTGGTAAGTTCAATTTGATGACTGATACCCTAACTGTCTTCACACTCATTCCTTATGTATGTATATTACCGTTACAAGATTCATTTGAAGTGAACTACATAATCATGCACAAATTAGTTTTTCTTGTTTATTATTATTGATATTACTGTTTGGTTGATAGGTTACTTGAAGCAGCTATACAGAATAGTGGATACGCTTCTTGGTCTGAAACTCTTTTATCTGAAGAGGTTCTTCAACGTGTGCTTTGGATTCTCCAGAACACTCTCAACATGTCTCTTTTTGAAAAGGCATGTAAATAGACCTTAAAATGATCTTTTGAATAAATCATTTACCCTATATGCACTCAGGATACCCTATGTTGCAAATTAGAACCTAACTCTTTGTTGTCATCCAGCACCAATATTATAGATTGTTGTTTGAAAATGACATCCAACTATCAAAGACAATAAAATGAAGTTCTAACTAATAGACAATGACTAAAGGACCCTAGCCTTTTGGTCTTGCGAGTGTTAAATTGCTCTTTAACCAGTACATGCAAACATTAACTCCAAACATATAGATCCCATTGTTTGATTTTTAGCTTAGTTTGCAGCCCTTTACACCTGAATTGGTATGCTAGGACTTATCACTGATAAGTACGACTAAATAATATTTAGAACTTAAATTTGGCTTTGGTCATTGCTTAGAACCTCATGAGGTGCAGATATAATGCTATTAATATCCAAAAAAAGCAACAAATAATTTTGAAATCTGGTGCCAAGTGTATGCTGTACCAAATTAGTTGCTCTAAACTTAAGTTATGAGGAAAACGTGTTTTGTATTTTAAACTTGTAGTAAACTTTATGAAATCAAGGCTTGTTCTCTGGTCATTAACATATATTTGGTGTAGCAGTGCATTAACTTCCTATTGGCTGTGATCGATAATGATGACGTGGCAAAAATTCTTCTTGAACCTTTGATGAAACTGGGTTTGGCTGACATAGCTGTTAGTCTACTTACAAGTGAGGTCGAAAAGTCAGGTGATGACAACATGCTGGAAAGGTTCAGATAAATACTATCCTTCAATTTCTATTTAATTTTTTTATTGTTATTTTGTTTTTTTAAGTGTGCGTAAGTTATTCTAGAGTTAATACTTGTACAAAAGAATGTGAGACTTTCTTCTCTAGGAGAATCTTTTAATTCTACATACTCCTTCAATCGAACGTTTTGTTAAGAAAATGGTCATAATTTGTATGTTTCAATTATGTATACTTTTTGCACTACCTTTTGGCATTTTAATGGAGGTTTGGGTAGTAAAAGTGACCAAATCTTGATTTATTTGTAAGAAAATTCTTTTGTTTCAAATTAGGTATCTTGTGCTGACAATTGTTGACTTGCCCGACCTTGTTAAGGATTTACATTGCACTTGTGATTCCTAGAAGATAAATATTTTAAACTTCTGTTTGGTTAATCTCATTTTCTAAGTTTTTTTTTTCTTTGCATTTTGAGCTTTTATATCAGAACTGAAGTACTTGATAAGGTTATTAGCCTAGTGGAGGGACTTTCGGCAGTGGATGGTTTTCTAGAAACTGTTTCATTTAAAGAAAAGCTTATACAATGTCTTTGCAAGATACTGAAAGCATCGGATAAATTTGAGGTCAGCTTAGTCTCTAAAATCAAATCCTCTCATTAAATTTTTTTATTCTCAGATAATAATTTTACAGCCACGCTTTCTAAATGAAGACTCTTATTTGTTATACAGATTTCAGAAGGTTGTAATTCAGCTGTTCTAATTTTAGCTAATCTTTTGGCTGATGAGAATCTTGTATCAGTCCTGGTGAGTGGTAAGTATCCTATACCTTCTTGCTAGCATTCCACAAACCGTACAATTGTTGGGGCAAAAATTATATTTCATTCATAATCGACAGTGTTGCCCCTACTACCACTTTTGCTTTAAACTGAATTTGAGCTGAATTATTTATATTTAAACAAGAGTGACACGGGGGGTGGGGGTTCTGGGGGGGGGGGGGTGCACCACTTGTTTGTTTATTTTCAATAGAAACCCCGATTTTTTACTGATATGTCCTTTTGACCTAGTCTCTGAAATCAAACCTCCTTGTACAAAATTCTAATGGCTTGTATATTCATCTACTACCCCCAATCAGCAATCATGTTGATACTAATGTTCCAAATAACCAGAAATAGGAAACACAAAATACCAAACTGTAACCTTTTAAGCTGAAATTAAACAAGAGGTATTCACTTCCTGAGTTCCTGGTGTTTGCTTAGTTGTTTACGAGCTGTTTTGTGTCAAGATAAATATAGTTGGGGTTACTAAATAATTTTTGTATGTGTTGGGTTCAATTCACATTTTAACGGTATAATGTAAATACCCCATTATCCAAGAAGAGTAGGGTTCAAATGACTCATGTCTTTCATGCCTCACATCTTTAAACGGTCGATCCGAACCGCTCAACATGATCTCCATATAAAATGTGCTTGGAGACAAAATTTTATATTTTTATGGGAATTTTTTACTATCTTTGTAGATAGGTACAAAATCGCTGCTTTTAGATGATCCTGAATCTTCCGAAAAACAGTGATTTTTGTGTGTATCTAAAAAAAAAGAAGTAAAAAGTTCCAAAAAAAATATAAAATTTGGTCTCTAAGCACATTTTAAAATTGAGATCATGTTGAGCAGTTTGGATCGACCGTTTGGACTTTGAAAACGGAGATAAGGATGTGAGGCATGAAAGACATGAGGCATTTGAACCCCGCTCATCCAAGAAATTGGTTATTGGTTGCTAGTTTGAGAGATATTGTTTGTAGTGTGCTAAAACCTCAACTTCCTAAGACTATTATCTGCACTAAGATTTATTTTTATTTCTTTTCTCTTGTTTCAAGATTTTTCCATGCTGGAGGGTCTATTTGACACCTTACCTGTAGTCGCTGATGACGTGGAAGCCAGAAATGCAGTGTGGTTCATCATGTCTAGGATATTGGGTGAAGCAGTGAGTAAATTTTCTAAAGAGTCCCTTTATCGGCTTGCTGAGATGATCTTGGACAAGATTGTACTTATTGAAGAAAGTATGAATTTGCAACTTCTTGAGGAGCCACAGGACGAGTCAACTAGTAATGATTATGTGGGATTACATGGAGTAAGAGCATCTGTATCCAAAATTACATTCTATGCATCTAAATTGTTTCATTTGCTTGTTAGAGCCTTGAACTATAGGTTCGGGCTTGGAGGGTATGCTGAGTTAACATAACATTGGTTCATGGATTTGTTACAGTAGCAGTGGCATAACCATTACCCATTTCTTTTCCCTGAAGTTTGAACCTCCCATTTGGTTCTTACGTATTCTGATTTGCACCTTTTAGGTCATCTGCGGTTAGGATTAAATGTTCACTTTTGATTGAAAAAGGACTGCTAAAATTCAAATGGTATGTGTAGAATAAAGAGTTGTCAGGAGCCAAATGGAACCTTAAATTGACCAAACAAGAAATGGGTAAAGTACTAAAAAAGGATTGTTCGGAGTAATTTATTGAGAAATAGAAAGTATTTCGAAATAAATTCTGCTGGTTATTGTTTACCTTAATTAGATTAACAGATAACCAGAATTGTTCAGATAATTGAGAAATGGTTGGGAGATAAATCTCTGTTACGACAGGGTGATGCGGTTGAAAGGGCACATAGGTTGTTAAATTCCTGTTCAAAGTACCTCTGAATTTCTTAAATGAATGGAAAGTGTGTACATTTTTTTAGTCAGTTGATGTATCAATTAATTCTTAATTTCTAGGTATTATATTTATGCTGTATTGCACAATCAGTGAGTTGATACATTACTGATGTCAAGATGTTTATGTTTATGAATTCACTTTTCTTTTTTCTCTGTTGAACTAGTTGTTCTAAAACCTTGTTGAAGTCAATTTGAAAATTTATTAGTTTTAGCAACTAAACAGTGGCCTTTCCAATAATGCTCCTTTTTAAGTTCTGGCTGCCCCAATCAATTTAGTTTATTTTTGTCATCAAACAAGATATCAATTTGTACAGATGGGCGAGTCCGTGGCGATTCAGATAGTTGGGTGACTTGACCTCCAACTTTTATAAAAAAAAAAGTTATAAATTTTTTGAGATGGGCTATTATACATTGCAATGCATAGGCACCCTTGTGCATTGGACCATAAATCACCGATTCAAAGTCCAAATGACCGATCCAAACCGTTCATCTTGTTCTCCATATTAATATGTGCTTGGAGACCAAATTTTACATTTTTTGAAATTTTTTTACTATTTATTAAGCCACTTTGAAAGTTTCTGATCCAACGGTGAACAGTAAAAAACAGTAAAATTTTCTGGACCACCAGATCAGAAACTTTCAAAGTGGCTTAATAAATAGTAAAAAAATTCCAAAAAATGTAAAATTTGGTCTCCAAGCACATATTAATATGGAGAACAAGATGAACGGTTTGGATCGGTCATTTGGACTTTGAATTGGGGATTTATGGTCCAATGCACAAGGGTGCCTATGCATTGCAATGCACCATAGCCCATCTCAAATTTTTTTATCCATGTCACAACATCAATACCGTTATTCATATGATTCTATTACCCTTTTTATATGTATTTTGGTCACTTATTATAGTTGTACTCTCTCCTCATTTAAAAAACAATATATGTTTACATCTCTCCGTAAAAATTTCTACACGGTTAATTGTATTGCTTTTTTCATTATATAATTAGTTTGTATATTAAAAGAACATTTATATTCAAAATTTATCTAACTGTAAAAAATTTAATGGAAATTATTATTGTGAAAGTTCAATTTTATTTTGAAATAGAAATTTTTTTTTCAAACAAAATTCCAAAGCAACAGAGATTGAAAAAGGGCACCCCATTGTGCCAAAAGCAACAGAGAAAGATGATTATAAGGAGCGGCTTAGGAATTAGGATTTGCAGGAAAAATAGATAGTGTACTATATTTCAAAAAAAAAAGAATCAAGTAAACCGTGCCTAATGTACATTCTATCTTTGTCACATAAACATACCAAACTAAGGTTTATTTACCAAAATTAGACAATCTTGTCTCTTGTGGCTACTCTCTGATTTCTCCGTAATTATTTTTTTTCTCAGCTCAGAAAGTTTTTCAGTTGAGAATATCTCAAACCAATTGGATAAGACATTGGGGGTTCATTAGAAAAATTTCAAGAAAATTGCAAAACCAGGAAATAATGCAAACGCATCTAAAAATCCTGATTGTGCTGCAGTGCTGCACCCTCCTCCGCTCGTTAGAGGGGCAGATATCCTCCCCGGTACCGTAAAAGATTCCCTTCACTTTACGGTTTGAGATTAACTTCAGCCGCTTTGGGATTCGGGCTGACGGTGGGGGCAGAAAATAATTGGGCTTTGAGATTCGTGCCAAGTTAAAAAGAACGGTCCAGATCAAGTAATTGTAAAAGATTCCCTATTACGGTACCGGGGGTGATGGGAATTCCTCGTTAGAGACCATGGCCCACATAAACCATAACAAAAGAACACCCAGTCAATCATACGGTGCACAGCAACCGTGCCTAATCAACTTTACCGATACTCCCGCGGGTAACGCGTGCCCCCGTCTGATGTGATTAATCAAACCCGAAATAAACCAGCGGCTCTGATGCCATCCATCACAACCCTTCTGATCTAGGGTTACGATTAGGTTTTCTTGCTCCGACATCGGCGCGAAAACGATTATGTCAGACGCCGATCCAAACAACGGCGAGTTGAACGGCGCCACCTCCGCCTCAGATGGGGGAGAGAGCATGGACGCGGCGCAGACGCCACCGCCTGCGCCGCTGGAGCAAGTGTCTGATGACGTCGACACCGCTGTTCCGGTCACCAGCGGGAACTCTAACCAGCTGACTCTTCTTTTCCAGGGCGAGGTTTATGTCTTCGATTCTGTCACACCCGAGAAGGTTATCTTGGTTTCCTAATCTTTATTGGTTTTGATTTTTAAGATATCTTTCTAAAATATAGTTTAGATTTGGTAGGTGCCTGAGCAATGGATGAGGTTGGGTTGCTATTACAATTTAAATTTATTGTTAGAATAATTAATTCTTGGATCTCATCATTGTTACTGCAGAAGGATTAGCTGGTAATTACATGGTAATGACCAACTTAGTAAATGCTGGATATTGTTTTGATATATTAATTGCAACCTCCTATAATTTAGTTGAGCAAATAGGACTAACAGTAACCATAGTTATATTTGTATTACTGACAAAGATGAAATCTTTTTTCAGGTTCAGGCTGTATTGTTGTTGCTAGGTGGTTCTGAAGTCCCAGCCAGCATGGCCAGCACTGGAGCAGTCATGCCTTTTAACCAAAACAAGGTACTAGTTAATTTACCATGTCAAAAAATTATGTAGCTTTTTCTCAATTTATTTTATGTTTTTCATGAATTATTGAGCAGGGTTTTGAGGATATTCTCAGTAGAACTGATATTCCAGCTCAAAGGGTTGAAGCTTTGATTAGGTTCAGACAAAAGAGGAAAGAGAGAAACTTTGATAAGAAAATTCGATATGCTGTTCGTCGGGAGGTGGCCGAAAGGTAGCACAATGCTGATATAACTAATGTATGAGAATTTTGTTTAGGTCATGTTGTCACCTTAGGGGCAGCCAGTTGGATTGGTTGTGTCCTGCCTGATTGACCTGCTAGTTACAAATACTGATAGGGGACCCACCTTTAAGCAGTTGCATTGGGTTCCATAATAACTTCTCAGAATATAATACTTGGATGGTAATTTTAATTTTAGAATGCATTGGATAGTTTCATCGTGTTGTATGCTTCAATGAAACTTGTATACTTAACTGCTTATTTGGTTGGGCCGTTAGGTCCGTGTCAGAAGTCTTTATTCCCAGTCCTGACTCCTGAGTTCTGAGTTTAAATATGCTTGCTTCGAGTATGGTTCAGACTTCGAATCTGTACTTGTATACTTAACTGCTTATTTGTACATGTTTTGCATTAATCTGTATATTACTTCTAGGATGCATCGGCACAAAGGACAATTTGCTGGAAGAGCAAATCCAGAAGGAGAGTCTGCCTCCCCTGGTGGTGATGCTTCTGAAGCAGTCAAAGACTGGAAGTAAGTTAAATTGTTTTAATCTTATTTCCTGTTGTACCCCTGACCAATGGTTTCGGCACCTGACAGTAAAATCATTTCCATTTAAGTTGCGGTGGTAGGTTCAGTTCAATTGTTTATGTTATCATTTAATCATTTATCGTAGATGCCAAAATTGTGGGGTTGGACCAGATGACACACCGACAATGCGTCGTGGGCCAGGAGGGCCCAGATCTTTGTGCAATGCATGTGGGCTTATGTGGGCTAATAAGGTTTGATATCTGTAATCTCTTTATTTATATTTCTTTAAGTGCTCTTCAGCAGTCATATAAGACTTCTATATAAATTTGGTATCTATATATATTTTGAGAAGTATAAGACTTCTGCTATTGCATTTCCAACAGGGTACCTTCAGAAGTGGCCAGAAGGGAAGAAGCAAGAAACATTCAACTCCACTTGAACAGGTCATAATAAAACTTTAATTCTCAGGTTTTTATCACAATAAGTTTGCTTTGATTAATGATTTTTGATAAGTTGATTGAAGCTCACTATTGTTTTGTTTGAATTTTAGGAGGGAAACTTGCACCCTGAGCCAGACACGGGAATTAAAGAAAACCCTGAGATGTGAGCGCATTTTTAGTACACTCAAGTTTTACCATACTTGTATGAGACATAATTGGTGTGGTATGGCTACTATTATTTTAATACAGAGAAAATCCTTTCTTTCTCAGGGTTCTTGATGTGGTGCCTTTAGATATGCAACAAGAGATTGATGAAGCTTTGAAAAACGAAGTGTCATCGAGTTAATTGTGATTAAGAGGGAGTGATTGAGCTTGGTGCCTTTGCTTAACATAACAGATTGCAAACATCACTCTGACAATGTTGTACATTTGGGAAGAGCGGCATTTTAACTGGAACAATTATCTTTGTTATTGTAGATCATTGTAATGACAATAATTTGAATACTCATTTTAAGTTATGGGATCTAAATCTGGTCAATAATGAATGTTGAATGCAAGATTTTTATTTTATGTACGCATCATTGTTCCTTGTTCTTTCTGCAGGTCCAAGTTCCTGTCATAAATCACCTCAAATCTTAGCAAATAACTTTGGTGCTGGTTTGACCCTGGCTGAATCGGTCGCATTTTTTTTTGTTTAGAACCTAAAATCAAAATTGCTTGTGATTTTGGAAGGTGATCTCTGTGGAGTCCACTAGAAAAGCAGGCTAATAAAGAGTCCGAATTTTTTAGGTTGGCATTTAAGAAAAAAATTATATTAGCATGACATTAGAAAAATCTCAAATTTAGTTGAGATTCGGGCACAAAAAAAAATTTCCTTGAGATTCGCACATGAAAAACTTTCAACGTCCTGTAATCTCTTTGGAATAACAGCAGATTTATATCCATGTGCGTTCAGAATTAATCTCTTTGGACTTAAATTGATCTGATGTCTGTTCAGAATTGTCTCATTTTCTTTATAATTTGTGCATATTTAATACTCATGAATATTAAAGCGATGTGCATAAATATTGAAGCAGACTGCACGGATCATACAAAGAATTGACAGTTTTAAGCGGGTATCAAACCGATTTGAGTCTGATCCTTATCAGACGCCCCGCCCCCTCTTGAAAAGATGTACACTCCTCTTTCTAGCCACACAAAAAAAAATAGTTTGACCCTTTAAAAAAATAATTAGTTTGACCATTTAAAAAAGAACAGTTTTGACTCTCGAAAAGATAGACTCTTTCTCTTTACCCAGGGTGCACACGGATCGAATATTATTCGACCGGATCCGTATCCGAAAATAGATACAGAAATTTAATATTTAAATATCTGTGAATTAAATTTTAATTATACATATCTGAATAATATATATATATATATATATATATATATAGGGTCCGGCTAATTTGCTGCCGGCAGCATTCTGGCCAGCTGCTGCCGGGGGCATTTCGGCCATTTCTGGTGTTCAAACAACAAATTTTTTTATATAGATGTTCAATCTATATTATAATATACTTGGAGACCAAATTTTACATTTTTTGGAAATTTTTTACTATTTATTAAGCCACTTTGAAAATTACTGATCCGGGTGAACAGTGCAACAAAATTCTGGACCATGTGATCTGGAATTTTCAAAGTGGCTTAATAAATAGTAAAAAAATTCCAAAAAATGTAAAATTTGGTCTCCAAGTAGATTTTAATATTTAGAACACGTTGAACGGTTCGGATTTGTTGTTTGAACACCAGAAATGGCCGAAATGCCCCCGGCAGCAGCTGGCCAGAATGCTGCCTGCAGCAAATTAGCCGGACCCTATATATATATATATAGAGATAGGCTATGGTGAGTTGTTACTTCACGTCATATTTTTATTTTGAAAATCCAAACAACCGATACGAACCGTTCAACTTTTTCTAAATATTGAAATGTGCTTGGAGACCAAATTTTACATTTTTTGGAACTTTTTTTACTATTTATTAAGCCACTTTGAAATCACTGATCCGCTGTGAACAGTAAAAAACAGTAAAATTTTCTGGACCACCGGATCAGCGATTTTCAAAGTGGCTTAATAAATAGTAAAAAAATTCCAAAAAATGTAAAATTTAGTCACCAAGCACATTTCAATATAGAGAACATGTTAAGCGGTTCGGATCAGTTGTTTGAATTTTCAAAATGAAAATATGAGCGTGAAGTAAAAATGACATCTTACTTCACAACTCACTATAGCCCAGCTATATATATATATATATATAACAAGATTCTTACTTCGCAACTCACCATAGCCCATCTCTCTCTATATATAGAGAGGTTGACTGATATCAAAATGTTTGTTCTTAGATCGTAGAACAATTGCATCGGTTTTTACATTTTCAAAGTCCGAACGGTCGATCCAAACTATTTAACATTCAATCTATAATAAAATGTGCTTGGAGACTAAATTTTACATTTTTTGAAATATTTTTACTATTTATTAAGCTAGTTTTAAAATCGTTGTTTTCAATGATCCAGAAATTTTTCATTGTTTATTAAAATCAGCGATTTTAAAACTGGCTTAATAAATAGTAAAAAAATTCCAAAAAATGTAATATTTGGTCTCCAAGCACATTTTAATATAGAGATCACATCTAACGGTTTGGATCGACCGTTTAGACTTTGAAAGTCAGAAAACCAATTAGTTACACCACGGCTCCGAAACAAACATTTTGATGTTAGTCAGTCTCTCTATATATAGGTGGGATCCACTTACAACATTTGAAAGTTATAACATCTTACAACATTTAGTTTTACAATTTTTAAAGTCCAAACCGTTCAACATGTAATCTGTACTAAAATGTGTTTGAAGATCAAATTTTACATTTTTTTTGAATTTTTTTACTATGTATTAAGTATTTTACAAAACTGTTGTTTTTCAGTGGTCCAGAATTATCTAAAAACATAAGTTTTGTAAAATACTTAATAAATAGTAAAAAAATTCAAAAAAATGTAAAATTTGATCTTCAAGTACATTTTAATAAAGATTACATGTTGAATGGTTTGGCTCGATTGTTTGAACTTTAAAAATCGCAAAACTAAATTGTTGTAAGATGTTGTAACTTTCAAATGTTATAAGTGGATCCCTCCTCATATATATATATATGGTGAGTTGCTAAGTAAGGGCCTTGTTTTACTTCACGCCTATATTTTCTATATTTGAAACTTCAAAGAGAATCCGAATCGCTCAACATGATCTCCATATTGAAATGTACTTGGAGACCAAATTTTACATTTTTTGAAAATTGTTTACTAATTTTTTAGAATATTTCAAAATCACTATTTTTTATGGTCCAAAATCCGTCCAAAAACAACGGTTTTCTACCTTCTAAAAAATAGTAAAAAATTTCCAAAAAATATAAAATTCAGTCTTCAAGCACAATTCAATATGGATATCATGTTGAGCGGTTCGGATCGATTATTTGGTCTTTCAAATCGGAAATATGATTGTGAAGTAAAACAAAATCCTTACTTCTCTATATAGCTAGAGAGAGTAGAACTAGGGTGTTCCTAAGTTCACTAAGTCTTTTTGTGAACTCAATTCTAAAATCTATCGGATTGACTTCAAACGATGAATCCAAACCGTTGAAATCCTTCTATCTTACGAGTGATGCGTCTACATGTAAAAGATTTTAAATTTTAAATTAATTTTAAATCAAGTGGTCAAAAGACGCTTAAAAAATGAATGCATTAAAATTAATTTATGAACCTTCCAAGTTTGACCACTTGACTTTATACTAAATTAATTTGAAACTTCAAAATTTTCAAATGTAGATGCATCACTTGTAAGCTAGAAGGATTTCAACGGTTTGGATTCGTCATTTGAAGCCAATTCCACATATTTAGAGTTGAGTTCACAAAGAAGCTTGGTGAACTTAGGAACACCCTAGTTCTACTATATATATATATGAGTAGAACTAGGGTGTTCTTTAGCTCACCAAGCATCTTTGTGAGCTTAACTAAAAAATCTATCGGATTGGCTTCAAACAACACATCCAAACCGTTGAAACCGATCTACTTCACGAGTGATGCATTTCCATGTCAAATTTATAATTTTCTGAACTAGTTTAGTATAAAGTCAAGCGGTCAAAAAGTGATGAAAAATGAACTCATTAAAATGAACTTATAAATCATCTTTTTTTTTAACTTTTGTCTAATTGTCTTCATAGTAAAATAGTTCAAAATTTTAAAATTTTGACATGTAAACGCATCACTCATGAAGGAGATCAATTTGGATGTGTCGTTTGAAGTCAATTCGATAGGTTTTTTAGTTAAGCTCACAAAAGGGCTTAAGAACACCTTAGTTGTACTATATATATAGCAAAACTAGAGTGTGATGTGCTCACGAAGAGAATTTGGTGAGCACAACTCCAAAAGTCTATTGGATTAACTTCAAACGACGAATCTAAACCGTTGAAATCCATCTACTTCATGAGTTATGCATATAGATGCAAACTTTTTAAAATTTTGGATTCATTTCGTACAAGATCAAGCGGTCAAAAAAATGATAAAAAATGAATACATAAAATAAATTATAAAATAACTTACAAAATTTTTTTTTTTTTTACCGCTTGACCTTGTACTAAATGAATTCAAAACTTTCAAAAAAATTCATGTACATGCATCACTCCTAAAGTAGATAGATTTCAATGGTTTGGATTCGTCGTTTGGAGCCGATCAAATAAAGTTTTGGAGTTGTGCTCACCAAACTCTCTTGGTGAGCATATCACACCCTAGATTTGCTCTCTCTCTCTCTCTCTCTCTCTATATATATATAGATGGGCTATGGTGAGTTGTGAAGTAAAGATCTTGCTTTACTTCACGCTCATATTTCCGTTTTCAAAGATCAAATAGTCAATTGAACCGCTCAACAATATTCCATATTGAAATGTGTTTGCAAACCAAATTTTACATTTTTTAGAATTATTTTACTATTTTTTTAAAATATTTCAAAATCACTGTTTTTTATGGTCCATAACCATTAAAAAACAACGGTTTTCTACCTATCTAAAAAAATAGAAAAAGTTTTTCAAAAAATATAAAATTTGGTCTCCAAGCACATTTCAATATGAATATATTGTTGAGAGGTTCGAATTGACTGTTTGGTCTTTGAAAAAGGAGATATGAGCGTGAAGTAAAACAAAATCCTTACTTCGCAACTCAATTATATATTATATGGCTTAATATATATTATGAAAAAAATGTATATATATATGCATATCTGATCCGTATCCGTTTAATATTCGATTCGTTTGCACTCGTAGACCTATCAACGCATATTTAAACAAAACAAAAACAAAAACAAAAAAAGAATGAGGTGTGCAGACCGGACCTTACTGGTGCTCGACTAGGTTTGTGTTCATGCTAAGATTGAATATCGTGCTAACTCTAAATTTTGATTTTTTATTAAATGCTAACTAAAAATGATTCGGACTAGCTAGGAGTTGCGTAATTATTTATCTATTTTTCCTATTGAACAATTTTGTTTTAGAAGCTTATTATATTTGACATGATATTTTCATGCTTCCGTCCTAAGCATGTTTGGTAAATTCTGAGGTCCATGAAATGAAAGAGAGACCTAGCAGCTAGCATTATCCAAGCAGATTTCAACTTGTGGCTTTTTCAGTGAATGTTTCAACGGTTCATCTAATTCTCAGTTCTATATTAATCCCTTTATGCTTCTTTTGGTTGGTTGCCTATGGAGTGCCCTTTAATCCTCTCTTTGAAGTAGTCATTAAGGGAAAGATGTAACAATCGGATCCGAATCTGCTGAAATCCCTGCAATTCAAATCCAGCTATCGAACTGTTCTGAGATGCGTGCAAGGAAAAATCAGCTGTTTCGAGATGCATTTTTGAAAAAAAATCGATGGCTGGATTTCGGATTTCAGGAATTTCAGAGTGAACAGTACCCGATTTTGGAATTTCAGCTGATTTATTTCCGTAACAATCACATGTCTCATTTTCTTTCCCACCCCCATCGGTGCTCTAATTGCATATTAGTACTGATAGTACTAGTTCAAAATCTAAGTTCCTGATGCCAATCTTAAAATAAAATAAAATAAAACTAAGAAGGCTAAAATATTAACGAGCTTCAGAATTAAGAAGGGCTAAAATAAAATATATTCCAACCTATACTTTTTCAATTTAAAGAAAAGGAAACCATAAAATAAGGGGTATATAAGAGACAAAATAAATATATGGATATGAAAATTGGTCTTTCAAAGTAGAGATATGAAAGTCTCCCCTTTTCAAGAGGGGGGATATGGAAGTTTAGCCCTTTCATAATAGCAACTTGAAAGTCTCGTTGTTCAAAGTTAGAGATTTAAAAGTTCATCTATTTTTTTTTTTAATTAAGCTTATGATGGGAGCCTCTATTAGGATTAGACAATTAATTGACAACCTTAGTCAGGGCCGGTCCTGGTGCGGACAAATATCCCTCTTCGGTACCGTAAAAGATTCCCTTCACTTTACGGTTTGAGATTAACTCCCAGTCGCTTTGGAATGCGGGCTGACGGAGGGGGCATAATTATTGGGCTTTGAGATTTGTGCCAAATTAAAAGAACAGTCCAGATCAAGTAATTGTAAAAGATTATCTATTACGGTACCGGGGGTGATGTGAATTCTCCTGGTGCAGGGGCAATCGGGGCGATTGCTCCGGGCCCCAAGATTCAAGGGGCAAAAAAAAAATTTAGTTTGTATATATAAAAAATAAAATTAATCTGTATATATTAAAAAAAATTAGAGCTCAAATTTTGTATATATAAAAGGTCCAAACTTTTCTATAAATAGATATGATTTATTGGCATATCAATAAAAAATGAGACCGGCTAATACGCTTCCATAAGTACTTCAACATCATATGCTTGTAAGTCGTTTTTGCGTTTTAAAAGTCCAAATAGTTGATCCAATCCGTTCAACATGATATCCATATTAAAACATGCTTGGAGACCAAATTTTACATTTTTTTGAATTTTTTTACTATTTTCAAGGTAGGTAGAAAATCATTGTTTTTTATGGTCCATAATCTTCTGAATCAATGGAAAAAAATGTAAAATTTGGTTCTCCAAGCACGTTTTGATATGGAGTATCATGTTGAAACTGTTCGGATCGGCTGTTTGGACTTTAAAATGCAAAAATGACTTATAGGTATATGATGTTGAAGTACTAATAAAAACGTATTAGCCGGGCTCAAAAAAATTTATACATAAAGGATCTTAACTTTTCTCCCGACCCAGGACTCAAATTTTCAGAACCGCCCCGACCTTAGTTAATTTTTTTTCTGTCGTTTTAAATCGACAAAAAATGATTGGGGTCCGGGATTTGTGACTTCGTTCTTCCAAATTCTATAATTCATTTAATAATTTCTAAGATGTTTTATTTTGAAGTTTATTTATTAAATAAAAAATTGGGGATTGTCGATGTTACATAAGTTGTAAGAATATATTTCTAAAAGAAAGCAAACTTTCCAGTTCCATCTTAGAAGACTTTTTAAGTAAAAGCTAGCGCACGCTCTTGCAACCGGCATTTTTATTAATACCCCAAAAAAAAAAATTGTCCTCACCTCAAAATTTTTATTAAAAATGCCCTAACCGCCCCGGGGCGGTCCACTGTTCATAAGCAGATCGCCCCCCAGTGGGGCAGTTCGCTAACTTTTTTTTTTGACTGTTCATACCGAATCGCTCCACGGTGGGGCGGTTTGCTATGAACAGTATTTTTTTTTTTTTTAGAGACAATATGAATATCAAGATGCTAAATTCTTACGCTAAAAATTCAGATTTTTTTTAAATATTTGTTAGATTACTTCTTTTGATGTATGATTAGCATATTTATACTAAAATATGCTAAATTACTAAATTATGTTAAATTACATTGAATTACACAAAATTATGTTAAATTACGCTAAACTCTTATTTTGGATAATTTCTAATACCTTAACCCTAAATCCTAAAAATTACTGTACATTAAATGATTTACAATTTTCACATAACATATTTATAAAAATTAGTGATATTTAAAAGAAACCTAAACCCTAAACCCTAATTTCTAAACCCTAGTTTTCGAGTTTTTTTATTAATAAATATACCCACGTTAGCTGGGTTTTTTGTTAGATTACTTCTTTTGATGTATAATGAGCATATTTATACTAAAATACGCTAAATTACTTGAAATTATATTAAATTACGTTGAATTACACTAAATTACGTTAAATTACGCTAAACTCTAAACCCTAAACTCTTATTTTGAATAATTTCTAAAACCCTAAACCCTAAAAATTACCGTACATTAAATGATTTACAATTTTCACATAACATATTTATAAATTGTCCTAAACCCTAAAAATTACTCTAAACCCTAACTTGTACGGTAATTTTTAGGGTTTAGGGTTTAGGGTTTTAGAAATTGTCCAAAATAAGTGTTTAGCGTAATTTAACGTAATTTAGTATAATTCAACGTAATTTAACATAATTTCAAGTAATTTAGCATATTTTAGTATAAATATGCTAATTATACATCAAAAGAAGTAATCTAACAAATATTTAAAAAAAATCCGAATTTTTAGCGCTAGAATTTAGCATCTTGATATTCATATTGTCTCTAAAAAAAAAAATACTGTTCATAGCAAACCGCCCCACCGTGGGGCGGTTCGGTATGAACAGTAAAAAAAAAAAAGTTAGCGAACCGCCCCACTGGGGGCGGTTTGCTTATGAACGTGGACCGCACCACGGGGGTGGTTAGTTCATTTTTAATAAAAATTCTGAGGTGAGGGCAGATTTGATAATTCCTTTTTTTTTTGGGTATTAATAAAATGCCGGCTCTTGCAATTTATGAACCATGAATGTATAACAGAAGGACCAATCATTTTATTGCAATATCAAGATGTTCATATTTAATTGATTGTTTCAATATAATGGGATGAATTTCCTTTATAAAATAATTAAAAAAAAATAATCTGGTATGTTATGAGATGCCTACCAACTTGAGTCTTGATAATTGGATCAAAATATATGGAATTTTTTGTAAGTAAAAAGGTAAAATATATCAGCAAGTCTCACTAAGTCAAGTGCAATATTAATATAATAATATAAT